>JASDQU010819856.1:49899-60357 GCA_032191745.1 Picea mariana
GTATGTTAATTTTCATTTATTAAATGTGTTTTTATTAGTGTTAAAAGTAATTGAACAAGGATATGCTGTTCCTGCTTTTGAGAGTAGTGAAGAAATAAAATCAGAATCCAACCTACTATAAAATAAATTTTCAGTTATTTAAATGTTTATAATGTTAATTCTCAACGTATGCATTCAAATGCTTGTAATGATATAGGTCAGTGGTTAAATTTGACTGGTATTTATTAGTTTTTTCCATATTTAATGGTAAAATACAGTATGTTAATTCTCAACGTATGCATTCAAATGCTTGTAATGATATAGGTAAGTGGTTAAATTTTGACTGGTATTTATTAGTTTTTTCCATATTTAATGGTCAAATACAGGTAATTTTCAAATTTACAGGTAATTAACAATGTTCACTTAATTTTTTAAGCCATCAATTTGATTAGCAGGTCAAAAATTTGCTCGTATCCATATATTTATATATAATATAATATATTTAAATAACAGGTTCGGAAGCTATGGGAATGTCCTATTTTAGATGAAAATATGTTTTAATGGTTTACTTTTTATCCAAAATTGAGGTCTATATCTTTCCTGGTTTTATGGGGTATTTGGAAGTACAAAAATAAAGTTTTATTTGAAAACTGGCCCAAACATGATTCTAGCACTGTCACCAATATACTTCTATCAATTAAAGAACATACACGGGGAAGTGAAGATGATAAACTAGATTACATTCTTAATCCGGTCTTTTTTTATGACACTCCTATAAGTTTTTTCGATGGTGTAGCAGCTGGTGGTTTATGTGGTTTCAGAATTTATTTTGCAAATTGAGAAGGCAATAATATGAAAGCTGAGGTTATGGGCTTATGGGGTCTCTGATACTTTGCATCTAGATTATGCATAAACAAGTTGATGGTTGTTGGAAATTCTAAAGTAGCTATGGATTGGATTGCATGAAAAGAAAAATTGAATCTATGATATCTAAATTCATGGAAATCAAAGATCATGAGTTTAAAAGATACTTTCAATGGGGTAAAATTTATGAATGTACACATAAAATTCAACATTGAAGCAGATACACTCTCCAAACATGCTATGAGTTGTTCCATCGAATGGCTATATTATGAGGAATCTATAGAAGCATCTGTGGTCAATGCAGATCCTTTCTTATTATTCTAAAGTCATAAGCACATAGTTAAACATTGAGAACCAAATGTTATTGTTTTTGTATATGACATGTATCTGGCCTCGTTTTTCTAACAAGTACCATTTAGTTGGATTTTATTATTTTTTGAAGGAAGTATTATGATAGATATACAGAAATATGGATAGATAAAGTCCCAACTTCTTGAACTGTTAAAATTTCTACAATTTACAGATCCATATGTAATAGAAAGTTTATCTTGATTCCTAATAGAATAACAATGAAACTGTTTTGTTTTGTTTTTTTTCTGCGAGGAAAAAAAAAAGTAACAAGTTGTAACAGGTTATAGAGCATGCTCATAAAAATTTAATATTAAATTTCAATCACAGTGAACATTGTCACGCTCGCTTTTATTGTTCGAATTTGGGATGGAAATTGTCTTTGTGTGAGGATGGAAATTGTATATGTTTGGTTGAATCTACGCATCTATGTCAATTTTAAAAAACACATTGTTTCACACTTATTTTCTCAATACTTTTGGTTTTCCAGAATCCATGTGTTAAATACCTTCCCACCGGTGTTTTTAGATGTCTTCCTAATAATAAGAATAAGCATGGGTGCCTCTGATTCGGAGCCTGCAACTCGAGAAATAAAACAAAGTTGTGTAGTATAATCTCTTCATTTTTATTTAATAGAAGCTAATAATTCATTGAAAAAGTAGAAGCAGGGCAAGGAACTTGTGGCTCTGGGAAGGGAACGCAAGGAGCCTTCGTCATGGGCTTGAATGTGGACGATGAGGGGGGCATATTTTTCTTGGGTCTAGCCTTTCAGCCCCTTTGTTTGTATGAGCCATATCACAGCAAAGAGATCTCCCCATCTTCAGAGACAGATGAAAGAATGAAGGCATAAATGTGACCAATTCTGAATTGAATGAAACTCATAATTGGAAGAGAGTAATTTAATACAATAGGTATCTAATTGCATGTCGTTAAGTTATTTCACCCTGATTTAAATGACAGGCAAAAAAAATTTAAACGTCGTGAGAAAGGCAATTTTAAAGACAAACTCGTCACAAAAATTTTACTTGACGAGTAGGAGTGCCTGTCAAATTTATACATTGATATAGGTTATGTCTTGCCATTAGCTTGATCTATAGTTGAGCAAAGGAAGGCTGTCTATTTGCTTTTCATTAACAAACATCTGAACTTGGATGTTGCAAATAGGAGTAGATGAAATTTATAGACTAAAGTTACAAATGCTTTTTTTTTAAAGAGTTATCTAAATTCGTGATGATTCCACAGTTACGTTGGATCATTGGTTATGTAGGTCTGATATTTTGATATACTTTGCTCAACACTTTTAAGTTCAATTGTTTGATTAATCTATTACAAAGAGGTGGGAAATGTGCTTCCATTTTCAAAATTATACTAGGTTGTTGCTTTGATAGTGCATCTACAAAATGCGTTAAAAGGGATGCACCATTTTCCCAATAGTTTCCTCGTTGATTTTGATTAATTGTTCGACCAAGCAAAGCCATTATTCAAGCCATTACCAAAGTCTAAAGATTAGATCGATGTGGGCAAGAATGATACACTAGGGTTCCAAGTCCATCGAAATTGTGGAAATGTGACACTTAATTGCAATTCCATGGAGCTTGAATAACTTATACATTGAAGTCTTGAATAACTCGTGCAATGCAGTCTTGACTCAACTTTAGCGTTTTGACCAATTTCTTCCATTCCAAGCCATTGTAAATGTACACGTATACTCTGAAGAAGGTAGACAAGTTTAGCCTCACAATTGACATTTTAAAGAACTTTTGAAAGCTTGATTAGACATTTTACAACAAAATTGGCACAATTTTTACTTCCTCGCAAATTCCATATTAATACTTAAATAATAGCATTTTCCAGAATTCAAGTTAATTATTATGTCCATGTTAAAATCATCAATATCACTATTTCAAGAAGCACAACATGTCTTCTTTTGAGATATGTTATGTAGTATAATTATGCTTGTAATTATCACAAATTGCATCTAAAACATAAGTAAAGACTTTGGGGATTAAACTTATGGATAACCCCTCCATATTAACAATGTAATCATTGCTTCAATCATTTTTTGAGTCAAGTATTCTCACCTAGATTTAGCAATGAATGCATTACAATGAAACAATGTGTATACAATAATCTAATGGATTAGTCATAAAACATTGGGCTTTACATGTAGTTTCACATAGCATAGTGGACCCACTCTAAAATCGATTTTGATTCAAAGTTTAGTCCTTGCAAGGGATTTTCAATTCAATGTGGGAGTTAATATAATCGACTTCATGACCAACATCACACTTCTTGGTAACTCACAATTGAGCAAGGATTGGTTTTATTGGGTGCACCATATTGATAAGGAGCTCTTTCATAACATTGGGCCTATATATTACTATCACCTCGACATCAACTTCCCTCAACAATGAGAAACTTCTACTTCGTCAATCTCATTAGTCATGTTAACAAATACTTTTTGAAGGATCATGGTAAAGTCTTGTATGATCTGTACCAAGGGAGATTCCCATCAAAGGTTGACCATGTAATCTTTAAAGCAGGAGACCACTAGTGGTTTGTCCTCATAACACCTATCTTCTTTTAAAACTCGGATATCATTGCCCTTAGATGAGTAGACTAGACTACACATATATCATTTTCCATCTTCATAGTTTAATGAGCATAAACAAAAATCTATGTTATTGGTTGATGAACGATTATGAAATAGAGAGCATATMCAACCCCATTYTGATTAATTAGCATTAGCTTCAATAATCGATTAAATATACATTTATAATGCTAACATGGTTGAGGAACGTAATATATTCAATGCTTAGATGGGAAAGGGACATAATGACATGGACGAAGTGGTAGGCATAAGAACTATCCTGTCATCGAGAGATGAACACCTCCCAACATTGTTTTATTTATAAAATAAAATGATGCACAATCTTAAGTCTTAAAATAAAGTGATTTGATTTTGAAGAAAGAGATGCCTAGCTTTTGGATTCATGTAATGTATGCAAACTTTTTATTATAATGTGTTTAGATTTGGGAGAGTAATAACAAATATATGAGAAATTATGGACACTATAGCTACATGTTTTGTTATCATTATGTAGGTTTGAGAGAAGTTGATTCGGATTTATGAGCGGAACAAAATGAATAATAGACTGAATACAACAATACAGAGATACGGAGAGCAACAACAGATATCCAGTGAACAATAATTTCTATTAAATAAATAAAATAGGTTGAAACTGTAAAATTGCAGAACTAAAAACAACTTGCTCGAATGGTGGTAGTTATCTTTGAGAAGAGACATGGATGCTACGCGCATCTCTCTAAGCAGAATGATTACAATGAGGCTCAAGAGGCCTTTTTAACATTACTCATGAATGTCAAAACCTTATAAATCCATGAACCTAACCCTAGGAGTTGAAACGCCAAAAGTTATGTGGGCCCCGATGGGTAAGTTGGTACCTCAATTTCCCGGGGTCGTAACTTTTGCATAGGACCTCTGTTTTAGGTGTGTGATAGCCCATTGGAAAGGTATTTTTGAGAAATACACATTATTATGTCAAACTCTGACTCTATCTACAATTTGATTATGGAAAGACCTAAATAATAATAAACATTGTTTAGGGCCCCAAAATAGCCCTGGAAGTACAGAAAGATGTACCGACATGAAAACTTCCAAAATAAGTCAATTGGAATAAGTGGGTGGCCACCAATATCCACCTGGATGTTGTGTAGGGCTTCGGGATAGCCCCAGAAGTGCATAACCCACAATTACAAAGAAATGTCATCATTACAGAGAAATGTGTTGAACTAAAAACTGTCAAGAGGAGCCAGTTAGAATAGGTGGGTGGCCACTAATATCCACCTGGATCAGAAGCACACTTGTATATATCATAGTTATTCAAAACGTCACAGGTTTAATTGAACTCACTCAACTTCAATATTGTGCAGTCTATACCCCAAAGGAGTTCTAGAAAATGGGCAAGTTCACAAGTGTATCTCTTATATGTATTGTCATTATAAGAAAATAATTAACAGGTATATTATTATATTATTAGGAAAATATGTGGTGGGTGGAGAAAGAGCAGTTGTCATCGATAGTTATCTAGCAATGTGATGCATGACATTTGGCAATGTGGTGCAGCGCTATCAACACTACTAACACTGCAATGTGATTCAATTCATATGGAATATGGAGATAGTAGGGTCTATTAGCAATAAATATGAATATGCAGCCCTTGTTATCTTTAGCCTCATGGTCAGTTCCGAGGAATGCGTTATATGGAGGTTTGTGAGATGCAATCGAATACCATGGTTTCATTCCATTTGACTTTCACAATGTCGTTGGGAAGCATTAGCCTTGGATCAATTATAGTTCATGTGATTGACTCTCTCATTTGTGGTAAGTTGTTCAATAGCTTCTCTATATGGTTTTTGTGTGGACTTTGCTTTGTGCTCCTCGTTCAATAGTTTAGATTTCAAAGGAAGATTATCTAGCACTCCTATGCAACCTTTCACCAATCACTTTGTCATGGAGGAGTCTTGTGTGTCATTCCAAGGAATTAAGAATGATTTTAAGGGAAGGTTGTTATGTTACAAACAAGATTGCATTGGTGGTTTCAATGCAAGATTCAAGGATTTATTTCAACCTAAGCTAATTACAATTGTAATGGAACTTTATTATTGAATTAAGGCTAAACAATCTGGCATTTTCTACTCCGAGCATTATTGTCTCCTCTTATTTCTTTGATTACTACTAAATTCTACAGTAGATTCTACAGTAGTTGGGAATTTTTTAACAATGTTTCACTTTGTTATATAAAAAGAAACTATGATCTTAAATTCATTTACTAGATACAATTATTTAACCAACTTGTCCAAACTCCATTGCTCTTTATGCAAAGGAATTTTCAAAACCCATGTAGTTGCATTGGAAATCTCATAAAACCTTTGCTTCTCCTATCTCGCACCTTGTGCAACTGTGTTTTCTTTTCATTTTCATAGTTGCACCTATGTCTAGCCATTTCCAGTGTTGTTGTGCGATTGTGTGGTCTTTTCCTACACAAGTTTTACCTCAAAGCTTAAAAGGAAAAAGAAAAAGAAAATGAACTTTTTTTATCAATTTGTTTGAAGTATTTTAGCTTGTCATTAGCGTTACCTATTACTACTTATTTATGACTTTATTGTAGTGAAAATAAACAAAGAATGCATGGATTTAGATTTATAACTTGTAAACATCTAAGATTGCACACCAAGCTCTTGTACTCATCTTTACAATTACTCGCCTTATACCCAATTGGGAATAGAAAATATTTAAATAAGATATTTTGAGATGATGGTATGTCATGGTGTGCATGAGAGGTTTCATCATGTATACGGATACAATTATGTAAATACATGTGGGTGCGATAAACTTCCACTTTCGTAGCACTTCAACATATTTGTTATTGAAAGGCCAGACCTACCTTAACAATCAATTGAGAAAGGAAAAGGAAACATCAATTATAACAAGTGTTGCATGGCAGCGTAGTCCCTGCCAGGTTGGGATGGGAGTAAATGCGACCTAGTACAAACACGTGGCTAGAAAGTTGAAATACATGTGGTTTGCATGCAGAACATAGTATTCCCAAATTAGTTCTTCCTGAAAAATATAAAAAATTATCAACATTTGAAAGGTTGTTGGATACAAAAAATTTAGCATTACCGAATTAGTTATCATTAAAACAAGGGCTCATGGACACAAACGAAGTTGAAATTTATGAAATTATAGGTTCCTGGACAACCTAAACTATATATACCAAAAATGTAATTTTATAAAGTAGATATTTAGTTTTATACATACAAAAAATGTACTTTTATAATGGATCGCGGGTTGTCGGGCTGGCGGGCTCAAAATTGGGCCTCTGATGTTCTTTGCGATACAAAAATTGAGAAGCGGAGTTGCGGACTATAGAAATTTATCAGAAATTAATAAATTATACATACGAAATATGTACTTTTATAAAGTAGATATTTAGTTTTATACATACGAAATCTGTAAATAAAGTATGAGGATGAGATTTTATAGAGCATGCACGGAGCCCTCATTGGATACTTAGCCAGTTTTTAGATCGCGGGTTATCGGGCTCAAAATTGGGCCTCTGATGTTTCGTGCCCTACAAATAGCACCGACAGTTCCACGATATACAAAATGACACGCGGAGTTGCGGACTATACAAATTTACCAGAAATTAATAATGTATGTTACATATCTGTGGAAATTACATGAACATTTAAAAGCATATAATAGAATAGTAATAACGTTTTTTACATTTAGTTTGCTTTAAAACTAAGGCTTTTCTTGGACAAAAAAAATATAGCATTGCCAATTAGTTTTCTTTGCACACGTTTTATAAAGCCTGCACGGAGCCCTCATTCCATACTTAGCCAGTTTTTGGATCACGGGTTCTCGGCCTGGCAAGCTCAAAAATGGGCCTCTATTGTTCCATGCCCTATAAATAGCACCGAGAGTTCCCCGACATACAAATTGACAAGCGGACTTGCGAACTATAGAAACTTATTATAAAATAAATAATGTCTGTTACATATCTCTGGAAATTACATCAACATTTAAAAGCACACAATAGAATAGTAATAACGTTTGTTACATAGTTTCGTGGAGGAAAACACAAAGAAATTAGCATTCCCGAACTAGTTTTCTCTAAAGCAAAGGGTTTTGGACAAAAGAAAAATCGAAATCTATCAAAGTATAGGTTCTTGGACAACAAAAAAGTTAGCATACAATAGAATAGTAACAACATCGTTCAAGATAATAAAAATTAGCATACAATAGGACATAAGAAATGTAGCAGATCTGAATTAGTTTTCTTTGGAACAAATAAGAAATGTTCCTGGAAACCCAAAATTTAGTATACAATAAAGGCATTGTCGAATGAGTTTTCTTTGGAATTTATCAAAAATTAATAATGTTTGTTACATGTTTCTGGAAATTTAAATGCGTTTGTCATATAGACTGGGATTGGGGCTCCCGCAGACCATAAAAAGAAATAAGTACAATAATTAGGAACATCGAAAGAAGAAGTGCGCGATGGTAGAGAGGAAGACCTGAAAAGAAGAAATTGGAATTATGAGTCTTTGGTTACAGTTTTGTATTTAAAGAGGTCATAAGTGGATTGATAAAGAAAACAAGATGACAACATAGACTTAAACTGGATTGATAAAGAAAACAAGATGCCAGTATAGACTTACTATGAAACCGATGCGTTTTTGTTGCTATCATCGATGGTCAGTGGAGTCCTGTTGACCGGTTGTTGCCCTTCTTGGACGAGGCTGTCCAACCATTCTTCGATGTAGCTTTTCATGGGGGCTGTGTTGATTTCATCCCAGATTTCTATGTCGTAAAGGTCGTTTTCTAATTTCCTTAGATCCATCCATTGAAATACTATGCAGACTCTGTTCAATTTCTTCAGTGTGTGCCGCATAGTCCAGTACCCAGCGCTCGTGCTCATCTAGATGATGTTCAACTATGTCGTAAAACTTTTCGAAAGACAACCCCTTTAAAATATCAACTTGTTCCTGGAAGTCTTCTTTGGTGATTGACAAGGATTTGAGAATTAAGTTTGGATATTGAACCTCGTTGGTAGTTCTAGCTAAGTCTATTTGGAGCAGGCTTGTGAATAAATCTTCCTTTTCTGATGTGACTTGTTTACATGATTTGACAATGAGCTTCAGGTTGTTAAATTTCTTTTGCTAGCATGCTTTTACTTTTTTGGTCCGCTTTGGGGAAGGGAGTTTCTCTTATCTTCTTTTCAGTTCCGATGTGTTGACGACATAGTTGGCAGGGGCGAGCACCCGATCATAGAAATGTTGTTCATTTTTTAAATTCGCCTCCAAATGTTGCAGGAAATCATTGGCTTAATTTCTGAAGGAAACTAAATTTTGCGATGTTTCCCAGGCTTCAATAAGTAGCTGCATTCTTTTGTTGATGTTATTCTCTACAAGGGCTCTAGAGCATGCAAGGAGGGTAGAGGATTCTTTCATCTTGGCTGCAGTGGTAGTAGGCACGATTTTTGCCAAAGGACTGGCAATTTTTGGGGTTGCAATGAAAGCCTACTCATGTTTGTTGAGGCGGTCTTTCAAATTGGCATTTTTCGTCTCAATTCCTCCAATGGAATCACGAAGAATTTCACCGGTTACCTGGTGAAATGAGGAGATTTGGGACGGCCGCATTTCCCTAAAGTTATTCTCTGTGCGAGATTTGCCTTTCATGTTTGCTACATCTCTCTTTTCAATGACCATACTTTTAGATTGGCTATCAAAAATAGCACTCAGGATTACAAAGGATTCATCTACGTAAAAAAAGTCGGTCTCAGATATTTCCACCGCGGACGACCCAATTTTTTGCATGTGCTCATTTTCAATTTCAAGTTGCAGTTTTCCACTTTCAATTTCAAGTTCCTCTGCCTGCTCTGCATTGTTTCTTCTCTTCCTCGTCAATGGAATTTTGTGACAACTATCAATATTTATGCGAGGAGGGTTCTTATCTCCTCCTTCGTTCGAAGATTTCTAGGTTGCTTTCCTACTGGGGTGGACCGTCGAAGTGATGCTCCATGATGTTGTGCTCTTGGGAGTACTGGCGGGGGACTGGGTACTCTTCTCACCGGATACTTTTCCATGTTGTCTATACAATTCAGTCGTGCTTTGCAATGTCTTTGCGTCGCAATCGACAGAAGCAGGATTGTTGTCGACGTTGTCCCTGTCTTGGGTCAGGTGTCTATGGATAAAAGAGGTGTTAAAGGCAACAACCAGTAAATGTTCTTGAAACATGCCATTAGGGTCGAACCCTTTTATCCTTTCAGCGTACGTTAGGTTCAATTTCTTGAAATGGGCGGCAAACTCGTCAATCTTGTTGATGTTTCTGCACATGAAGTCTCTGACTTTCCAGAGCAGAGGAATGAACTATTTTTTTTCTTGTCATGGAAAAAATGCAACCAGTGGTTGTATTGCCTTGCTATTTTTGCAACAAACATCTTGTCTATGATGTGCCATGGAAGGAAGGCAGGATTTTCCTTAGAGCCAAAGACCAAGAGGACACTGTTATTTTCCACTTCCTCAAGTGTGCCCTTCCTGTTCAAAAACTTGGTTGCCTGGCCAGATATCCGCAGAGCATCCTTGTAAGGTAGCTAGAGAGGTAGTAGGGGGGCCCAGAGGGCCCATAGTGATAATAGTGGAGGTCATTCAATGTAAGGTGGACCAAGTCCACTA
>JASDQU010819857.1:0-10782 GCA_032191745.1 Picea mariana
TGATGTCACACATGGTTTGACACGTGTTAGATCCTGCCACGTGTCACTCTGATTCGTGACTTTCATGTGCCTGAAGTGTTGAATCTGCCTGACACCTGTCAACCTCTGATTGTGCCACGTGTCCCTAGGTGACGTGGTCTACCAACGTGAGTTGGATCAATGGTCCAGATCACATGTTGATCTGACGGTTCAAATTCAGTCGGGATTTCGCATTTCGCAAAATTGGGGTTTTCGTTGCATTGTGTTCTTTGTATTATGATATCCCGATCCCCGAAACTCCGATGAAGCCTCTTGTCTACACATGGATGGTCCCGATCTCTGCTTGGTTTAACGGCTGCGATTACATCGCGAAATCGCATATCGCGATTTCGGGGTTTTCGTTGTCGAGTGATCTTTGCATATTGAAATCGCGATCCCCGATTCTCCGATGAAGGAGATCAACGAACCAGATCTAATTCTTGATTTAACGGTTGAGATCATATCATGGTTTCGGGGTTTTCATTGTCAAGGAACTTTGACATATCCAAGTCGCGATCCTCGAAACTCCGATGACTACGCTCCTGGTCCATATGACCATTATCCTCATGACTGTAGCCAAACCTTCACTCCCTTTAAAGAATTTGCAGGTTCTCATTGATCAAACGATGATCGGGTCCCTGCGCTTGGATCTGACGGCTGAGACTTGTCCTCCTATCGAGCTTCTCCCAGTGGCACCCGATTGTTGCCACGCGTCCCTCCAAATAGACGGTCCTGATTGTGTCGGGATTTCACCTTGGTTTTTTCTGATGGTATATCTCCCTCGCAGCTTCTGTCTGATCTGACGGCTGTCGGGTATCCGCTTCCAATCTAATGGCGCAGATCACTTCTTCTGCATGCCAACTCCTGCGCTTAACATCTGTGCAGCTTCTTCCGATCCAACAGCTGTCGGGATTTTCGAGTGAGATCCGACGGCTCTCAGTCTCTTTCCTGTGCTCCTTGCGCGTATAAGAGCGCTATGCCTCCTGAGCTTTGTCTTTTGTTTGCCTGTCATCCTGTAAAACATGCTAACAATCCTTTGTACATTCTTCCTGTATACATGCCATCTTCATTGCTGTACTTGCCATCAATGACAAGCATATGCTACCTGTTAAACATTTCCAACAGGCCTTTGGGGATTTGATTGTTTTTTAAAACAAGCATCCGGTGATTAGCTATTCTATCATGAAACTCTTTTGCATATTCCCCTTCCTGCATGATCCAGGTACGGTCATTTTGATTCTCCTGATCATTATATGTTTTTGAAAACTCATCTAAAGATTCAAGAAACTTTCTAAGTTGCTTGTCATCTTCAAAAACTTGCCAATGTTGTACATTATCAGGTATGGAAGGACGATGTCTCATTTTAATATGGTATTTTAAATCAAAAGACGTTGGGGGGTTAAACGTTGATGCAGCTTTAGCTAGAGCGTCGGTCTGTTGGTTTTCAGATCTAGGGACAAAATGAAAATTCATAGAAGTAAAGAAATTTTCGATAAAATCCCATACACAATTTCTATAAGACCTTAATCTAGGGTGTTTAGCTTGATATTGCCTATTTACTTGTTTTATGATTAATTCAGCATCACCGAAGACTTCAAGATTTTTAATTTTCATTTTTTTCGCAGCTTCTAAACTGAGTACTAAAGCCTCATATTCACATACATTATTTGTACAGTCTGTATACCACTGGACCCTATAAGAAAAAGGGATCACAAATTGATCATCAGGGGCAATTAGAATTACTCCAGCTCTAGCTCCCAGATAAGAGGAAGCACCATCAAAAAACATTTTCCATGTACCAGTACTATATACATTTTCTTTTATTTCCTTTTTTTGAATTTTTTCTTCTGTATCTTTATCATCTACATCTATCTCAAAATCATCATCTAATGATAATATACATTTTCCTAAATCTTGATCTTCTATGTACACAGGGTGATTTTTTGGATTTTTTGGGTCACTCACACTGAACGCCATCCAATTTTCCCTGTATAGACGAGCGAATTGTCCTCCGAAAACAGGTATCGTAGCGTAAGTCAAATCTAACTGGATGGATCCTCCAAGCTTAGCACCCCATGAGCTGGATAGTAGCATTCCATATTTTGGGGGAATATCTGCAGCTACCACATCCATAAGGATGCTTTTAGATGGTATCTGGGCTAAGTTAACCACCAGGTCTTTAATCATCCCTATGCATTTAACTCTCCTAGAATCAAATGAATACAAATCACCATAGGGTCTAGTGATCTCGAGACCAAGTTTATCCATTATGGATTTAGGCATGACATTATGTGAAGCTACAGAATCCAACATACAGTTGTGTAAAAGGTGATAAAAAACAGTAAGTGTGATATAAAAATGGGCCACTGTATCTTTTGCCCCTTCGGCGTGTGGGCCGAACACGATGATAGGTTTATCATCTTCTAAGTTAATTGTGTCGACTTGACTCTCCTTTTTAGAAAAAATTATCATTTTGGCTATTTGCTTTCGGTATACTGGATTTTTAGCTAATTCAACAAGGGGGATAGGAATTTTGATCTTGCTTATTTCATTTTCCAAGTTAAAATTTCCTGGGGCCTTGTCATTCTCAATGTGTGGGACTTCCATAACCTTTTTCTCAGTTTTACGTTGTGATGTGACTTTATTTTCTTTTATTGGGGCTGGTGTATTTACAGGGGTAGTTCCTACTGGTTCGAACTGTACAGGGTTATCAATTGTATTTCTTTTTGTAGACTGTTTATCTGCAACTTTTGGGTTTTGCTCATTAGTATCTTTTCTAAGTAAAACCTTTTTTGTTTGATCATTAGGGACATTTTTGTTTCTTGATCTCAGATTATATCTTCCCTGCAAATCAGCAATAATGTCGTCTACAACACTTTGATATGTATGATCATCAGTTTCATTATCGCTAACTGTATCTTCTGATTTACTTTCCTTATTCAATGATGCTTCATAATCTTGACTAGATAAATAAGGATACCTGTTATCATCACCAAGACAATGAATATCTTCGTCCAACTCTTCAAATTCACCAGAATTTTCTTCTCCAATATAATCTTCTGTTTTAAAAGGTGCTTGAAATTTTTTATCTTCATTTTTTATCATTTTATGTGGTCCTTGTGGCTCAGGATTTTTTCGGAAATCCTTTCTGGGAAAATTATCCCTTCTAGGTTTTTCTAACTCCATTTTCGAAATTTTGTTGGAGAGTTGTTGGATGACCTTAGCCATCTCATCTATTCTATCTCTAGCAGATTTTCCTGACCCTGAAGTTCCACCGTGATCTTTAAATTTTTTATTTTCTTTATTTACATTCTCATTCCTTGCTTTGATCTTCCCTGATGCCATCATATTGGATTCGATTTCAACAACATCATCTTGCATTTTGGAGAGATCTATTGATCTTCTCTCCCTCAAAAGTAAAGCAAAGTCAGGATCAAAAGCACCAGCATAAGTTACTTTGGCTGAAGGCTGTGAAGGTTTAACTTTAGCTGGAATTTTATTATATAACTTATTAAACCTTTGTGTGAATTGCAGTACTGACTCATAATTTTTCTTTTTTAGGGCTCCAAATTCGATTAGGTAGTAGAGGTGATCTTTTCTCTCACCCTATTGTCTGATAAAAACACTCTCCAGTTCTTCATAGGATCCTAATGATCCAGCTGGTAAGGATCGAAACCAAGTTCTCACCTGACCCTCAAAGGTTTGAACAAGTAATTTGGAATAAACATCCTCATGTTCTATTCCAAATATATCTGCAAATTGATCGAAAAAGTTGATATGTTCTTGTGCAGTCAAATCGCCCTCCCCTGCAAATTTTGGGAGGCTCTTCATATAATTCTCTGGGAGATCATGAAGAGGAGCAGGAAGAACTAGGGGAGCATACCTAGCAGCCACTTTGGCAAAAATTCCAGGAACTGATATTTGATTACCCCCTCCACCTCCAACACCTCCTCCACCTCCAACTGGCGCCATGGTTAAATTTGGGACTGAAGTAGGGATAGTGTGTGGAGACGACTCTTGGAAAATTGGAGACAAAACTTCGGGAAAAGAAAAAGTATCAAAAGAAGGGGGAAGTGAGAGTGATCTTTCAAAAGTTTCAGAAGAATTTGATTGTGTAAAATTAGGTTGATCTGTAGAATAATTTGATAATAGGATTTGTTTAATAGATTTTCTTGATTTTAAGATTTTTTCCGGATTAGAGACTGGCGAGGTCTGTTTGCTATGCGGGTTTTTCCTAGAGTTCTTACGGCTACTAGCTAGGTTATTTAATGTGGAGTCCCCAAGTGAAAGATATTTAGGCTTAGAAAGTTTTCTGTTCTTGTTCACTATGAAGGACAGAAAGTGTCAATGTCGTTCTTCCCAGGGAAAAAATTCGTTACTTCGTTCCCCGGCAGTGGCACCAAAAAGATGTTGTTCCTGAGTTTGTGTTTTAAGGCTATAAAACACACCATCAAGGCATCCGAATAAATATTTTTATGATAATACTTTTAAAACAAAGAAACAAAGAAAGACTAGATCAGATTCAGTTTCTCAACTGTCTCTGTCTTTCTTCCCGTTGTTCCTGAATGCTTATGTCACACTCGATTGCAGCCCACTATCTTTCTAACTCAGTCCTATTCGTTGCAGTTTATAAGATGGTGTTAAATAGGTTTAAGGCGATGCTAGTTTGATCTTGTAGACCAGGTTCTATGTTAGGTTGTCTACCGTTAGGAACTGTCATGGGTGATAGGGTTTTAAATGTTTATAAATGGGTTTATTATAAATTGGTTACTTCAGACTTTCAGAAAAGATATTAATGTAACAACTTTAAAATCTAAACAATAATGTAAAGACACAATCAAGGCCGTTTCCTGGTTTTGTGACAATTTTGAAATTGTAGACAATGAAACACAACAGAGAGAAATATAAGGCTTTTATCTAGAAATAATCTTATATTTTAATTAACAATAATGAAAGAGAAACAGGATTTCTAACAAAGAGAAATATTAAGGAACAGAAAGATTACAGGTCTTAAAATCACAAAAGTAATCTCAGAGGAAAAACTGTAATACATTCAACATCCAAACCAATCTGAAACAATAAGCAACAATGCCTATAATATAAAATTGATTTATTTGCTAGAAACACACATTAAGAGGAAGATTTAACAAATGATGATAGACAGGGGAAGAAACATAGTCACGAAATTGCAGGATTCAGAATCTTGTCGCGAATGGTATTCTGATAAACTTCAAAGCTGATAGTACAAATATTTGTTTTTTCCAAAATTTCTGAAGCCCTGTTTCAGCCTCTTGAAATTATATTTATACATTTCTATCAAAATCTTCCATTGGTAACCAACCAACTTCCTAATATTTCGGTTTCATAAACTAATGTCAACTGTTTACAATTTACTTCAAAATTCTAAAAATAGAAATATTTACAAAGTTTTTTAACTTTGAGTTGAAGAACTTTCTTTATCTACTTCACTGTATTGAACATATTTCTCTAAAAAGTTCAACAAGACTTTAGGAGCCTCTGGTACTTCGTTTGCTTCAAAATAGAAGAAACTTTTTTGTAGACCTAGCAACTGGCTTGCCATTGTTTTCTCTGTGAACTTAACTTTCTCCAATTTCGAACTTGAAGCTATCATCCATTTGTCAATTTCTACAATGTTGACCACTTTAACATTTGAGATTTCCACATTCTTTTCTTCAAGTTTTTCTTTTGTTTTCAGTTGATGCCTGTGAATGTCAATTTCTCTTAGTAACTCGGAAAAATCATCTGTCCCTATATGAACTGAATTTTTTTCAATAAAATCGAAGATCTTTTGACAATCTTCATTAACTCCCTTTGTAATTCTTTTATATCCTTCCAATTTCGTTTCCCAAACCTTTATCATTATGTCTCCTTTCATCTGCTCTGAAATGGATAATTTCTGTGATTTTCCAGTTTCTTCTTTTTGTAAAGAAGTTATTATCTTTTGGAAAGAATTCCTTGCTGCTTTAGCTTCTTTTTCTTTTTGCACTACCTTTTCCATAGACCTCTTAGATTCTTGAAAATAATTCTGGATGATCTCCAGATTACAGAATATTTTCTGTTGTTCTTCCTCAATATTTACATATATCTCTGATGCTTTATTCTTGAAATGTTCCATTTCAATCCCTTGATTAGTAATTGAAATGATTTTATCCTGCAGAGATTTATTCTCATCACCGAGCTTTTGCATTTGTTTTTGGGTAACCTGTATCATGTTTTAAGCTTCATCCAAGTTTCCATTCAACTTTTGGATTTCTTGGAGGTCTTTGAGTCTAGCTTGTTCTAGACCCTTTTGTATACCCCAGCCAATAATTCTTTCATTTTATTTTGATTTGTCCTGTAGCTGCATTATTTCCTGATCCTTTTGCTCTAGCATAGTGATTAAATTTCCTACAGAGTACATATTAGCCGATGCTATAGCACCCATGGTTCCTGCTAGCTCTGTAGCAAATTCTCCCACATTGAGTTTCTGACAATCAATGATAATTTTATGATTTTTGATCCTTTTTTCTCCTATAGGATGCATTTCCTGTTTCAAGACAACTCTTCTTTTCTTATTGAAAAAATAGTCAGAAGAAGGGATTTCATCTCTAGTGATTGGCTCTAAATCACTTACATATAGAATTCCCTCATGAGGGATTCCAAAAGTTGATTGAAGTGGAGTCAATGCTGTAATAGGACTACCTAGTTCCTATGAGGCTGATCCCCCAACATTTTTTGGAATATCGTCAAGGTATATTGGGTTTGTTTCTATTCCTTTTCCCTTTTCTGTCTGTGTTTCTTTGGTCTGAGAATCCTCTGTATTCTGAGGAGGTATTTCAGACTCTTCCAATTTATCTTTGTCACTTGCATTATACTGAAGAATGGTTTCAAACTCCGGAGGAATTTTTTCTTGCTCTCGTGCTGGCATCTCGCCTTGTAAAATCTTTGGTAGACATTGCCTTCTATTTCTTTGAAAAGATGCGAACCCCACCTGTGCATCAGGTGACAAGGTTTGCACTCTTCTTTGAACTTCCTCATAAGATTTAACATTACTAAAAACATCATCATAAACTGAGACCTCATGTTCATATGCTTTCAAACCACATTTTGTGACATGCCGATTGATTATTTGGTATGGATCATGTTTCCTGTGTTCTATATCCACTAATTTCACTTCACTCAATGATTCTGCTTCTGCTTTAGCATGACCTATGTTTAATAAAGCAAACTTTCCTAGATAAATAGGAAAAGATGGCCATGCGTTTTTCTGCTGAGCTTTTAATTCTAGCCCAATACCACCATTTACCAACTGATAAGCCACTTCTCTACATATTAACCTGTCTGGTAAAATTTTGGGCAGTGCATGAGGCAGAATAGAACAGCCATAAACTCTCACATAGGAAAAATTTTCTTCAATGAACCAGTCGACAACTGATTTGAGATTTTCTATGATGGTATTGGAAATGCGAGGAGGTTCGCATCCCAAGAAAATTTTGTGTAGAGGAATAATTACATAATGGCAAACCTCATACAAAGAGTTTTTTGCATTTTGTTCCCACAGAGCTGAGTGGTACTTATGGACAGGTTCTAGACAAGATGCGTTCCAACTCCAATTCATAAGTGGGAAAGGAGTCTTAAAGCAAATGGTGTCCATAATATAGGCTGACATATAAAAGGCCACTAGCTGTCCTTTTGACCTAGCTGTTCTGTAATTTATAACCTCATAAGTGATGTTGTCTGATAAAATTTTGTGCCAATTGAAACTGCGTCCCTCTGAAACCTCTTCTAAGAAAGGTGTCCAGTCTACATTAAATTGAAAAGGATCCTTTCTCCCAAAGAGTCTACATAACATCATCCCTAAATACACCATATATTCATTTAATGAAGCCGTGGCATAAATTCCATGTTCATTAGCCCTAAACTTGTTTTCATCTCTGGACCATCCTCTTATCATATCAGCGTATGTTTGGCCACCTTCAACACACTCTTTTATTTAGAATGCATCTACAAACTCAGTATTAAAAGTATGCCTATAATTGTGTGAAAGCTTATACATTACTTGGATATGTTCCGGTCTGAATGAGCCGATGACAGCTCCTTGTTCGTTCATGATGCTTCTGTTCGGCACGTCAACTTTATCCAGTGCCCAGGTAATCATATCAGTATATGAAACAAGTCTCGGGTGCACAACAACCTTATGCAGCTCGGTCTCAGCGATGTCTCTGAGATGGTTGTCTGCACCAGTGTCCACATATTTGAGTTCATCTTTGAATTTTTCTGCAATTGCTGCCCATGATTTGACAGAGTGTACAACCCCAGATACAGTGGTATTGGAAATAACATCGCCTTCTGGTTGCTCTTCAGTTTTCTTTGAAGCCTTCTTGGGCGCCATAGCTCTGTGTTCACTAGCTCTTTGTTCACTTGAATACCTGTAACAGAGAAGAATTTAGTTTCGAAATAATAATGTAAACGTTTCAAAATTTATTTCAAATATATCATAAAATCATCGAGATTTGTACCTCTGTTATGAAATAAATGCAAAACATATTTTCAAATATATTCATTTAATATTCGTACTCGAGCTCTCCCGATATTTTCAAATATAATAGAAACTTACCAAATTGGACAATTACCGTATTAAGGATCAGTGACGTAAAGTTTAACTTTAAACCTTCTTTCTAAGAATGATTAATTAGCATTAATCTTAATTTAAATTTGAAAACACTTTTATCGGGGTTTCGGAACTTTCGATGTCAAGAAAATAAGTCATGGAAGAACCTTGATCGCTGAAATCGCAATGTATTATTCAGTTAAAATGCTTTTATTATATTAATTAATCCAGATTAACTTTTCGGGATTTCATTAATCAGGAAATCGGAGATCAGGAAATCGGGGATCGGGAAATCGGGAAATCCAAGGTCATGAAAACTGATGCTCACAAAACCGCGAACTCCGATATCCCGATATGATTATTTATTCTTAATCATTCTTAACAGTAATTAGATTATTTCCAAACTTCGCTTAAGGGTTAACTGAAATCGGGGATCGGGAAATCGGAAAATATGATGACAAGTTTCTTTGTTCTCGCAAAATCGCGAATCCCGATTTTGCAATGAGATTAACTTAAAGTTTTAAACCCTTTTTAAAACTGATTTATGTAAATAATGTTTTTTAATTAAGGATTAATGTATCGGGAAATCGGGGATCAGGATTTCGCTATTTAATTTGTGTTGAACATTGTTATTTCAAAACTCCGAACCCGATATCCCGATGTGAATTTAACATTTCTTAAGTTTTAACATTACTGTTCATTTAAAATATCATTTGAAAAAAAATTTGGAATATATGTTCATTTAGATTTTAATCATTCTTTATCCAAAAATGAACTATAAAGGCATTTCGAATTCGTCGGGGATGAATTTTTTTTCCTTGAAGAAATTATATAATGCAAAGACTCAAAGATACAACAAATTTTTTATCCTCGAGATCAAAAATTCAAGGTCTGTTCCAACATAGGCTCCAACTGGGGACCTCGTCTCCCTGCAGGACGAGGAGAACATGCAGACTCAGTGCCTTCATTGGGTGATGGGGTCAAAGGTTTATCTTTAATAAACTGTTCAAGGAGTGAGAAAAGAGAAAAGATAAAGACTTTGAAAACCTTTACAGAACTTTTCAGTTACTTGAAATTCAGCTACAGTCTTCTTCAAAAATTTTCTTCTCATTCCAAAATTGAGTTAATATTGAGATGATTAGAAAAATCTTTAGAAGCTCAATGGATTATTGAACATTTCAGCTTGCATCAATCGAAATAAAATTCATCAATTTAAAACTAGGAAGCTCTATTTGACTGAACATGAATATCCAGTTTTCGAAAAATTGGTAACTAGAATATAATTATAGATAAGTGTGACAACCTTACAGATACCTCAGACATTGCTTCACTGCCAGTAGGCCTGTTCAGTACCCCGGTGAAGTTACCTGTCCCTTTTTACTGAATTTCCTTTCACCGCTTCAAATGCTAATTTTATGTTTAGACATTGCTTCACTGCCAGCAGGCCTGTTCAATACCCCGGTGAAGTTGTCTATTTTATATTTTTAGACAAGGACAATCATTTAAATGAATTTCCTTTCATCATCTGTATGACTAGATGGTTGCAATCAATTACGAATTTCCTTTCACCATCTGTCTTATTGTTAGTTCATGTTTACGAAGTGGGGGCAATCAGTGATATTTAATATATCAGGGGTGGCGATCTGTGTTAAAATAAATTTTTATAATAAAGGTTTGTCAATTGTTTTAGTTATTCTAGGCCAACTTTCTTCAACCTTCAAAACTTCCTTAGTCTGTAGAGAAAAAAGGGAAAACATTTTCAAGGGATTTTCTTTTGAGCAAGCTAAAAAGTTTAGTCAAACTGTTGAACAACTTAATATATACAGATTTAATTTCAAACTTAACCATTTTTAGTCAGAGAGAAAAATATGAATATTAACCTATCTGAATTCAATCATTTGATAAATTTCGAATTCAATACAAAATCTCTTCAACTTTCACGCACATGGCTCAATATCCAAAACTTTACTTCAGAATAATCTTATATTAATTTGTCAAACTCATGTACAAAACATACATAAGGCATGTATTTACAGACTTGAGATATAACTGCAAAGGAAAGCAGGGAATTTAGTCTTATGTCTTCGAAGATACCAAGATTAAACAGGCTACTGGCCGACTGCTCAGGCAGAAACTATCTCAGAGACACAAAA
>JASDQU010819857.1:15188-30815 GCA_032191745.1 Picea mariana
ATCTTTTGCCCCTTCGGCGTGTGGGCCGAACACGATGATAGGTTTATCATCTTCTAAGTTAATTGTGTCGGCTTGACTCTCCTTTTCAAAAAAATTTATCATTTTGGCTATTTGCTTTCGGTATACTGGATTTTTAGCTAATTCGACAAGGGGGATAGGAATTTTGATCTTGCTTATTTCATTTTCCAAGTTAAAATTTCCTGGGGCCTTGTCATTCTCAATGTGTGGGACTTCCATAACCTTTTTCTCAGTTTTACGTTGTGATGTGACTTTATTTTCTTTTATCGGGGCTGGTGTATTTACAGGGGTAGTTCCTACTGGTTCTAATTGTACAGGGTTATCAATTGTATTTCCTTTTGCAGACTGTTTATCTGCAACTTTTGGGTTTTTCTCATCAGTATCTTTTCTAAGTAAAACCTTTTTTGTTTGATCATTAGGGACATTTTTGTTTCTTGATCTCAGATTATATCTTCCCTGCAAATCAACAATAATGTCGTCTGCAACACTTTGATATGTATAATCATCAGTTTCATTATCGCTAACTGTATCTTCTGATTTACTTTCCTTATTCAACGATGCTTCATAACTTTGTCTAGATAAATAAGGATATCTGTTATCATCACCAAGACAATGAATATCTTTGTCCAACTCTTCAAATTCACCAAAATCTTCTTCTCCAATATAATATTCAGTTTTAAAAGGTGCTTGAACTTTTTGATCTTCATTTTTTATCATTTTATGTGGTCCTTGTGGCTCAGGATTTTTTCAGAAATCCTTTCTGCGAAAATTATCCCTTCTAGGTTTTTCTAACTCCATTTTCGAAATTTTGTTGGAGAGTTGTTGGATGACCTTAGCCATCTCATTTATTCTATCTCCAGCAGATTTTCCTGACCCTGAAGTTCCACCTTGATCTTTAAATTTTTTATTTTCTTTATTTACATTCTCAGTCCTTGCTTTGAGCTTCCCTGATGCCATCATATTGGATTCGATTTCAGCAGCATCATCTTTCATTTTGGAGAGATCTACTGATCTTCTCTCCCTCAAAAGTAAAGCAAAGTCAGGATCAAAAGCACCAGCATAAGTTAGTTTGGCTGAAGGCTGTGAAGGTTTAGCTTCAGCTGGAATTTTATTATATAACTTATTAAACCTTTGTGTGAATTGCAGTACTGACTCAGAATTTTTCCTTTTTAGGGCTCCAAATTCGGTTAGGTAGTAGAGGTGATCTTTTCTCTCACCCTATTGTCTGATAAACGCACTCTCCAGTTCTTCATAGGATCCTAATGATCCAGCTGGTAAGGATCAAAACCAAGTTCTCACCTGACCCTCAAAGGTTTGAACAAGTAATCTGGAATAAACATCCTCATGTTCTATTCCAAATATATCTGCAAATTGATCGAAAAAGTTGATATGTTCTTGTGCAGTCAAATCATTCTCCCCTGTAAATTTTAGGAGGCTCTTCATATAATTCTCTGGGAGATCATGAAGAGGAGCAGGAAGAACTAGGGGAGCATACCTAGCAGCCACTTTGGAAAAAATTCTAGGAACTGGTATTTGATTACCCCCTCCACCTCCACCACCTCCTCCACCTCCAGCTGCCACCATCGTTAAATTTTGGACTGAAGTAGGGACAGTGTGTGGAGACGACTCTTGGAAAATTGGAGACAAAACTTCGGGAAAAGAAAAAGTATCAAAAGAAGGGGGAAGTGAGAGTGATCGTTCAAAAGTTTTAGAAGAATTTGATTGTGTAAAATTAGGTTGATCTGTAGAATAATTTGATAACAGGATTTGTTTAATGGATTTTCTTGATTTTAAGATTTTTTCCGGATTAGAGACTCGCGAGGTCTGTTTTCTATCCGGGTTTTTCCTAGTGTTCTTACGGCTACTATCCAGTTTATTTAATGTGGAGTCGCCAAGTGAAAGATATTTAGCCTTAGAAAGTTTTTTGTTCTTGTTCACTATGAAGGACAGAAAGTGTCAATGTCGTTCTTCCTAGGGAAAAAATTTGTTACTTCGTTCCCCGACAGTGGCGCCAAAAAGATGTTGTTCCTGAGTTTGTGTTTTAAGGCTATAAAACACACCGTCAAAGCATCCGAATAAAGATTTTTATGATAATACTTTTAAAACAAAGAAACAAAGAAAGACTAGATCAGATTCAGTTTCTCAACTGTCTCTGTCTTTCTTCCCGTTGTTCCTGGATGCTTATGTCACGTTCGATTGCAGCCCATGATCTTTCTAACTTAGTCCTATTCGTTGCAATTTGTAAGATGGTGTTAAATAGGTTTAAGGTGATGCTAGTTTGATCTTGTAGACCAGGTTCTACGTTAGGTTGTCTGCCGTTAGGAACCCTATGGGTGATAGGGTTTCAAATGTTTATAAAGGGGTTTATTATAAATTGGTTACTTCAGACTTTCAGAAAAGATATTAATGTAACAACTTTAAAATCTAAACAGTAATGTAAAGACACAATCAAGGCCGTTTCCTGGTTTTGTGACAATTTTGAAATTGTAGACAATGAAACACAACAGAGAGAAATATAAGGCTTTTATCTGGAAAGAATCTTATATTTCAATTAACAATAATGAAAGAGAAACAAGATTTCTAACAAAGAGAAATATTAAGGAGCAGAAAGATTACAGGTCTTAAAATCACAAAAGTAATCTCAGAGGAAAAACTGTAATACATTCAACATCCAAACCAATCTGAAACAATAAACAACAATGCCTATAATATCAAATTGATTTATTTGCTAGAAACACACATTAAGAGGAATATTTAACAAATGATGATAGACAGGGGAAGAACCATAGTCACGAAATTGCAGGATTCAGAATCTTGTCGCGAATGGTATTCTGATAAACTTCAAAGCTGATAGTACAAAGATTTGCTTTTTCCAAAATTTCTGAAGCCCTGTTTCAACCTCTTGAAATTATATTTATACATTTCTATCAAAATCTTCCATTGGTAACCAACCAACTTCCTAATATTTCATTTGCATAAACTAATGTCAACCGTTTACAATTTACTTCAAAATTCTAAAAATAGAAATATTTACAAAGTTTTTTAACTTTGAGTTGAAGAACTTTCTTTATCTGCTTCACTGTATTGAACATATTTCTCTAAAAAGTTCACCAAGACTATAGGAGCCTCTGGTACTTCGTTTGCTTGAAAAGAGAAGAAACTTTTTTGTAGACCTGGCAACTGGCTTGCCATTGTTTTTTATGTGAACTTAACTTTCTCCAATTTCGAACATGAAGCTATCATCCATTTGTCAATATCTGCAATGTTGACCACTTTAACATTTGAGATTTCCACTTTCTTTTCTTCAAGTTCTTCTTTTGTTTTCAGTTGATGCCTGTGAATGTCAATTTCTCCGAGTAACTCGAAAAAATCATCTGTCCCTATATGAACTGAATTTTTTTCAATAAAATCGAAGAGCTTTTGACAATCTTCATTAACTCCCTTTGTAATTCTTTTATATCCTTCCAATTTCATTTCCCAAACCTTTATCATTATGTCTCCTTTCATCTGCTCTGAAATGGATAATTTCTGTGATTTTCCAGTTTCTTCTTTTATTAAAGAAGTTATTATCTTTTGGAAAGAATTCCATGCTGCTTTAGCTTCTTTTTCTTTTTGCACTACCTTTTCCATAGACCTCTTAGATTCTTGAAAATAATTCTGGATGATCTACAGATTAAAGAATATTTTCTGTTGTTCTTCCTCAATATTTACATATATCTCTGATGCTTTATTCTTGAAATGTTCCATTTCAATCACTTGATTAATAATTGAAATGATTTTATCCTGCAGAGATTTATTCTCATCACCGAGCTTTTGCATTTGTTCTTGGGTAACCTGTATCATGTTTTTAGCTTCATCCAAGTTTCCATTCAACTTTTGGATTTCTTGGAGGTCTTTGAGTCTAGCCTGTTCTAGACCCTTTTGTATACCCCAGCCAATAATTCTTTCATTTTCTTTTGATTTGTCCTGTAGCTGCATTATTTCCTGATCCTTTTGCTCTAGCATAGTGATTAAATTTCCTACAGAGTACATATTAGCCGATGCTATAGCACCCATGGTTCCTGCTAGCTCTGTAGAAAATTCTCCCTCATTGAGTTTCTGACCACCAATGATAATTTTATGCTTTTTGATTCTTTTTTCTCCTACACGATGCATTTCCTATTTCAAGACAGCTCTTCTTTTCTTACTGAAAAAATAGTCAGAAGAAGGGATTTCATCTCTAGTGATTGGCTCTAAATCACTTACATGTAGAAATCCCTCATGAGGGATTCCAAAAGTTGATTGAAGTGGAGTCAGTGCTGTAATAGGACTACCCAGTTCATGTGAGGATGATCCCCCAAAATTTTCTGGAATATTGTCAAGGTCTATTGGGTTTGTTTCTATTCCTTTTCCCTTTTCTGTCTGTGTTTCTTTGGTATGAGAATCCTCTGTATTCTGAGGAGGTATTTCAGACTCTTCCAATTTATCTTTGTCACTTGCATTATACTGAAGAATGGTTTCAAACCCCGGAGGAATTTTTTCTTGCTCTCGTGCTGGCATCTCGCCTTGTAAAATCTTTGGCAGACATTGCCTTCTATTTCTTTGAAAAGATGCGAACCCCACCTGTGCATCAGGTGACAAGGTTTGCACTCTGCTCTAAACTTCCTCATAAGATTTAACATTACTAAAAACATCATCATAAACTGAGACCTCATGTCCATATGCTTTCAAACCACATTGTGTGACATGTCGATTGATTATTTGGTATGGATCATGTTTCGTGTGTTCTATATCCACTAATTTCACTTCACTCAACGATTCTGCTTCTGCTTTAGCATGACCTATGTTTAATAAAGCAAACTTTCCTAGATAAACAGGAAAAGATGGCCATGCCTTTTTATGCTGAGCTTTTAATTCTAGCCCAATACCACCATTTACCAATTGATAAGCCACTTCTCTACATATTAACCTGTCTGGTAAAATTTTGGGCAGTGCATGAGGCGGAATAGAACATCCATAAACTCTCACATAGTAAAAATTTTCTTCAATGAACCAGTCGGCAACTGATTTGACATTTTCTATGATGGTATTGGAAATGTGAGGAGGTTCGCATCCCAAGAAAATTCTGTGTAGAGGAATAATTACCTCATAAAAAGAGTTTTTTGCATTTTCTTCCCACAGAGCTGAGTGGTACTTATGGATAGGTTCTGGACAAGATGCGTTCCAACTCCAATTCATAAGTGGTAAAGGAGTCTTAAAGCAAATGGCGTCCATAATATAGGCTGACATATAAAAGGCCACTGGCTATCCTTTTGACCTAGCTGTTCTGTAATTTATAACCTCATAATTGATGTTGTCTAATAAAATTTTGTGCCAATTGAAACTGCGTCCCTCTGAAACCTCTTCTAAGAAAGGTGTCCAGTCTGCATTAAAGTGAAAAGGATCCTTTCTCCCAAAGAGTCTACATAACATCATCCCTAAATACACCATATATTCATTTAATGAAGCCATGGCATAAATTCCATGTTCATTAGCCCTAAACTTGTTTTCATCTCTGGACNATGTTTGGCCACCTTCAACACACTCTTTTCTTTGAAATGCAGCTACAAACTCAGTATTAAAAGTATGCCTATAATTGGGCGAAAGCTTATACATTATTTGGATATGTTCCGGTCTGAATGAGCCGATGACAACTCCTTGTTCGTTCAGGATGCTTCTGGTCTGCACGTCAACTTTATCCAGTGCCCAGGTAATCATATCAGTATATGAAACAAGTCTCGGGCGCGCAGCAACCTTATGCAGCTTGGTCTCGGCGATGTCTCTGAGATGGTTGTCTACACCAGTGTTCACATATTTGAGTTCATCTTCGAATTTTTCTGCAATTGCTGCCCATGATTTGACAGAATGTACTACCCCAGATACAGTGGTATCGGAAATAACATCGCCTTCTGGTTTCTCTTTAGTTTTCTTTGAAGCCTTCTTGGGTGCCATAGCTCTGTGTTCACTAGCTCTGTGTTCACTTGAATACCTGTAACAGAGAAGAATTTAGTTTCGAAATAATAATGTAAACGTTTCAAAATTTATTTCGAATATATCATAAAATCATCGAGATTTGTACCTCTGTTATGAAATAAATGCAAAAGATATTTCCGAATATATTCATTTAATATTCGTACTCGAGCTCTCCCGATATTTTCAAATATAATAGAAACTTACCAAATTGAACAATTACCGTATTAAGGATCAGTGACATAAAGTTTAAATTTAAACCTTCTTTCTAAGGATGATTAATTAGCATTAATCTTAATTTAAATTTGAAAACACTTTTATCGGGGTTTCGGAACTTTCGATGTCAAGAAAATAAGTCATGGAAGAACCCCGATCGCTGAAATCGCGATGTATTATTTAGTTAAAACACTTTTATTATCTTAATTAATCCAGATTAACTTTTCTGGATTTCATTAATCAGGAAATCGGAGATCGGGAAATCGGGGATCGGGAAATCGGGAAATCCAAGGTCATGAAAACTGATGCTCACAAAACCGCGAACTCCGATATCCCGATATGATTATTTATTCTTAATCATGCTTAACAATAATTAGATTATTTCCGAACTTCGCTTAAGGGTTAACTGAAATCGGGGATCGGGAAATCGGAAAATATGATGACAAGTTTCTTTGTTCTCGCAAAATCGCAATCCCGATTTTGTGATGAGATTAACTTAAAGTTTTAAACCCTTTTTAAAACTGATTTATGTAAATAATGTTTTTTAATTAAGGATTAATGTATCGGGAAATCGGGGATCGGGATTTCGCTATTTAATTTGTGTTGAACATTGTTATTTCAAAACTCCGAATCCCGATATCCCGATGTGAATTTAACATTTCTTAAGTTTTAACGTTACTGTTCATTTAAAATATCATTTGCAATTTTTTTTGGAATATATGTTCATTTAGATTTTAATCATTCTTTATCCAAAAATGAACTATAAAGGCATTTCGAATTCATCGCGGATGAAATTTTTTTCCTTGAAGAAATTATATAATGCAAAGACTCAAAGATACAACAAATTTTTTATCCTCGTGATCAAAAATTCAAGGTCTGTTCCAACATAGGCTCCAACTGGGGACCTCGTCTCCCTGCAGGACAAGGAGAACATGCAGACTCAATGCCTTCATTGGGTGATGGGGTCAAAGGTTTATCTCTGATAAACTGTTCAAGGAGTAAGAAAAGAGAAAAGATAAAGTCTTTGAAAACCTTTACAGAACTTTTCAGTTACTTGAAATTCAGCTACAGTCTTCTTCAAAATTTTCCTTCTCATTCCAAAATTGAGTTAATATTGAGATGATTAGAACAATCTTTAGAAGCTCAACGGATTATTGAACATTTCATCTTGCATCAATCGAAATAAAATTCATCAATTTAAAACTGGGAAGCTCCATTTGACTGAAGACGAATATCCAGTTTTCAAAAAATTGGTAACTAGAATATAATTATAGATAAGTGTGACAACCTTACAGATACCTCAGACATTGCTTCACTGCCAGCGGGCCTGTTCAGTACCCCGGTGAAGTTACCTTTCCCTTTTTACTGAATTTCCTTTCAACGCTTCGAATGATAATTTTATGTTTAGACATTGCTTCACTGCCAGCAGGCCTGTTCATTACCCCGGTGAAGTTGTCTATTTTATATTTTCAGACGAGGGCAATCATTTAAATGAATTTCCTTTCATCGTCTGTATGACTAGATGGGGGCAATCAATTACGAATTTTCCTTTCACCATCTGTCTTATTGTTAGTTCATGTTTACGAAGCGGGGGCAATCAGTGATATTTAATATATCAGGGGTGGTGATCTGTGTTAAAATAAATTTTTATAATAAAGGTTTGTCAACTGTTTTAATTATTCTAGGCAAACTTTCTTCAACCTTCAAAACTTCCTTAGTCTGTAGAGAAAAAAGGGAAAACATTTTCAAGGGATTTTCTTTTGAGGAAGCTAAAAAGTTCAGTCAAACTGTTGAACAACTTAAGATATACAGATTTAATCTCAAAATTAACCATTTTTAGTCAGAGAGAAAAATATGAATATTAACCTATCTAAATTCAATCATTTGATAAATTTCGAATTCAATACAAAATCTCTTCAACTTTCAGGCACATGGCTCAGTATCCAAAACTTTACTTCAGAATACTCTTATATTAATTTGTCGAACTCATGTACAAAACATACAGAAGGCATGTATTTACAGACTTGAGATATAACTGCACAGGAAAGCAGGGAATTTAGTCTTATGTCTTCGAAGATACGAAGATTAGACAGGCTCCTGGCCGACTGCTCAGGCAGAAACTATCTCAGAGACACAAAATTATTTTATTTTGATTTTTTTTATTTTTTATTTATTTATTTATTTATTTATTTTTGAGATAAAACTGAGGGTATTAAAGGAAACTTTTCAACAATGTAAGACCAAAATTCCTCAGATATAATTTCAAAAATAACTCTGTAGATTAGATTTTTTCATTTTATTTATTTTATGATTATTATTATTATTATTATTATTATTATTATTATTATTTTCCATATAATGCTTTAAGAATCGTGCATTAGCAGGGGCATCTAGGATCTTACCATCTAAATTCTCTAGTAGAAAAGAGTTTTTACCTTCAGCATATGATATTTTAAAAGGTCCATACCAGCTGTGATCAAATTTACTGTTCTTACCCGAATCTTCTTTTCGAGAATCCCACCTTAGAACTAGATCTCTTGGAAGAAAGTTTTTGTTCTGGGCCTTGCGATCAAATAGCAGCTTCATATTATCTTGGTACTTCTGTAGTTTTTCATCTATTATGTCCCTGTGCTGCTGGACGTCAATTAACTGGTTGATTCTTCTGGTGAGAGGATTTGGCTCTTCCTTCTCATCCTGCCACAGCTTCATTACAGGGAGTGCTAAGTTTATGGGTAATACCACATCTGTGCCATAAACCATTTGAAATGGTGAGGTACCAATGGATTTCTTTGTTCCTATTCGATCTGCCCATAAAGCATAATTTAAATGTAAGTGCCAGGATCATTTATTCTCATTTAAAACTTTCTTAATTATGCTGATCAAACTCTTATTAGAAGATTCAGCCAAACCGTTTCCTTCTGGATAATAAGCTGTAGAATGTCCTAGCACGATATTGTATTTTTGACAAAAACTAATCATTGCCATTGACTTGAAAGATTGGGCGTTATCTGTCACTATCTTTCTAGGACATCCAAATATTGCCAATATATTCTCTTCCAAAAATTCTATGACCACTGAATCAGTGGCTTTCCTGGTAGGGATTGCCTCCACCCACTTGGTGAAATAATCTATGGCAGTGAGAATCCACCTTTGTTGTGCGCTTGAATGTGGGTTTATCTCACCTATGAAATCAAGCCCCCATTGCTGGAAAGGAGCTTCTACTGTAACTGAAACTAACGGCATAGCTGGAAGCTTCTGTTTTCCAATGAAAAATTGACAAGGGTTACAAGCCCTTACCTTAGCGTTTACATCAGGGAATAGCTTGGGCCAATAATAACCAACCCTTAAAATTTTGTATGTTGTTGCTCTCCAAGCATGATGCCCTCCACAGACCCCTTCATGAAACTGACTGATGACTTCCTTAGTCTCTGACTCAACCAAGCAAACTAAGAGGAAACCAAGTGGGTCTTTCCAGTACAATTTTTTCTCAGAAATGCAATATTTAACTGCATGCAGTTTCAATGTTCTAGCTTTGGAAGATGACAATTCATCTGGACATTTCAAAGTTAAAAGATATGTTACTATATCTTTATACCAATCAGACGAAATGAATTTGTCCTCAATCTTGTTTTCAATTATTTGATCATCAATTTCATTCATATCTATCCATCCTTCCTCCTCTTGAGCGTTGTTTATCCCAAGAGCCCGAAAATTAGATTCAGCTAGTAGTCTAGCTAAACCCTTTCCTTTTACTAATTTAGTTGGTTTAACCTCCAAATCAAATTCCTGAATTTTTGCAAGCCATCTACCCCTCGTACCGTCACTGTCTTCTTGTACTAAGATATCCTTTACAGCGCCGGTAGGTACATATGCAACGATTTTGGAATGTAATACATACATTCTAAAAGCCTTCAGTGCTTTAACCATTGTGTAAGCTTGTTTCTCCATTATATTGTATTTAAGCTCAACGTCTCGGAGGCTCTTACTAAAAAAAGTGATGGGTTGCTCATAACCCTCTTCATTCTTCTAGAGAAGAACAATATCCAGTGTATGTTCCGAAGCAAATGAAAAAATGTAGAACTCCTTAAGATAATCTGGACTAGCTAGAACCGGAGCCTCACTTATAACTTTTTTAATGTGAGCAATGGATGCTTTTGCTTCTGTTGTCCACTTAACTTCGTTGTTCTTCCTGAGCATATCTGTTATCAGTTTAACAATTTCAGAAAAATTAGGAACAAATCTTCTCAAAAAGTTTATTTTTCCTAAAAAAGATTGAATCTCTTTAACATTTCTAGGAATAGCTAATGTTTCTATGGCCTCTACTCTCTTAGGATCAATTATGATACCATCTCGGGATACTATATGTCCTAACAACTTGCCTTCCTGCATAGCAAAATGAGATTTTTTTGGATTTAATGATAGACCATACTTACGACATTTTTCAAAAGTTTGTTTTAAATGAATTATGTGATCTTCATCTGATTTTGAAAACACATTAAGGTCATCCAGATATATCACTACAAACTTATCATGTTCACTGACAAAGGCAATATCCATTGCTCGTTGAAAAGTGGCTCCTGCGTTCATTAGTCCGAATGGCATTTTATCATACATAAAGGTGCCCCAGGGAGTTGTGAATGCAGTTTTTTCCTTATCAGCCTCACTAACAGCAATTTGGTTGTATCCTGAAAAGCCATCAATCATGGACATCCTAGTGGCTCCTACTACTTTCTCCAGGACGTGATCCATTTTTGGTAAAGGATAGTTGTCTTTAAGAGAAGATTTATTTAAGTTTATAAAGTCAATGCATAATCTGATTTCCCCATTTTTCTTTCTTATTGGTACTAGATTAGCAACCCAGTCAGAGTATCTTAAGGGAACTATAATCTTAGCATCTAAAATTTTTTTCACTTCTTTCTCAATGACAGGTAATAAGATCGGGTTAAACTGTCTGAGTTTTTGCTTGAAAGGTTTTACACCTGGTTTAACTGGTATTTTGTGTTCTATCACCGAGGTGTCATAAGTTTTGAAATCTTCATATGACCATGCAAACACATCTTTATATTTTTTTCACAACTCTGTATATTTGTTTTTATTTTCTACTGACAAAAATTTAGATAACTTAACCATTTTGGGATTATCTACAGTTCCTATGTTACAGTCTTCAACCTCTTCTGGTTGAGGTTGTAATGTGGTTTTAGAAGGAATGTCATCTTTATTAAATAGTCTTTCCAAAGGTATCAGGCCTTTGGGGATTTGATTGTTTTTTAAAACAAGCATCTGGTGATTATCTATTCTATCATGAAACTCTTTTGCATCTTCCCCTTCCTGCATGATCCAGGTAGGGTCATTTTGATTCTCCTGATCATTATATGTTTCTGAAAACTCATCTAAAGATTCAAGAAACTTTCTAAGCTGCTCGTCGTCTTCGAAAACTTGCCAATGTTGTACATTATCAGGTATGGAAGGACGATGTCTCATTTGAATATGGTATTTTAAATAAAAAGACGTTGGGGGGTTAAACGTTGATGCAGCTTTAGCTAGAGCGTCGGCCTGTTGGTTTTCGGATCTAGGGACAAAATGAAAATTCACAGAAGTAAAGAAATTTTTGATAAAATCCCATACACAATTTCTATAAGACCTTAATCTAGGGTGTTTAGCTTGATATTTCTTATTTACTTGTTTTATGATTAATTCAGCATCACCGAAGACTTCAAGATTTTTAATTTTCATTTTTTTCGCAGCTTCTAATCCGAGTACTAAAGCCTCATATTCACATACATTATTTGTACAGTCTGTATACCACTGGAGCCTATAAGAAAAAGGGATCACAAATTGATCATCAGTGGCAATTAGAATTACTCCAGCTCCAGCTCCTAGATAAGAGGAAGCACCATCAAAAAACATTTTCCATGTATCAGTACTATATACATTTTCTTTTATTTCCTTTTTTTGAATTTTTTCTTCTGTATCTTTATCATCTACATCTATCTAAAAATCATCATCTAATGATAATATACAGTTTCCTAAATCTTGATCTGCTATGTACACAGGGTGATTTTTTGGATTTTTTGGGTCACTCACAGTGAACGCCATCCGAGTTTCCATGTATAGACGAGCGAATTGTCCTCCGAAAACAGGGATCGTAGTGAAAGTCAAATCTAACTGGATGGATCCTCCAAGCTTAGCACCCCATGATCTGGATAGTAGCATTCCATATTTTGGGGGAATATCTGCAACTACCACATCCATAAGGATGCTTTTAGATTGTATCTAGGCTAACTTAACCACCAGGTCTTTAATCATCCCTATGCATTTTACTCTCCTAGAATCAAATGAATACAAATCACCATAGGGTCTAGTGATCTTGAGACCAAGTTTATCCATTATGGATTTAGGCATGACATTATGTGAAGCTCCAGAATCCAACATACAGTTGTGTAAAAGGTGATCAAAAACAGTAAGTGTGATATAAAAAGGGGCCACTGTATCTTTTGCCCCTTCGGCGTGTGGGTCGAACACGATGATAGGTTTATCATCTTCTAAGTTAATTGTGTCGGCTTGACTCTCCTTTTCAGAAAAATTTATCATTTTGGCTATTTGCTTTTGGTATACTGGATTTTTAGCTAATTCGAAAAGGGGGATAGGAATTTTGATCTTGCTTATTTCATTTTCCAAGTTAAAATTTCCTGGGGCCTTGTCATTCTCAATGTGTGGGACTTCCATAACCTTTTTCTCAGTTTTACGTTGTGATGTGACTTTATTTTCTTTTATCGGGGCTGGTGTATTTACAGGTGTAGTTCCTACTGGTTCTAACTGTACAGGGTTATCAATTGTATTTCTTTTTGCAGACTGTTTATCTGCAACTTTTGGGTTTTTCTCATCAGTATCTTTTCTAAGTAAAAACTTTTTTGTTTGATCATTAGGGACATTTTTGTTTCTTGATCTTAGATTATATCTTCCCTGCAAATCAACAATAATGTCGTCTGCAACACTTTGATATGTATGATCATCAGTTTCATTATCGCTAACTGTATCTTCTGATTTACTTTCCTTATTCAACGATGCTTCATAATCTTGTCTAGATAAATAAGGATACCTGTTATCATCACCAAGACAATGAATATCTTCGTCCAACTCTTCAAATTCACCAAAATTTTCTTCTCCAATATAATCTTCAGTTTTAAAAGGTGCTTGAACTTTTTGATCTTCATTTTTTATCATTTTATGTGGTGCTTGTGGCTCAGGATTTTTTCAGAAATCCTTTCTGGGAAAATTATCCCTTCTAGGTTTTTCTAACTCCATTTTCAAAATTTTGTTGGAGAGTTGTTGGATGACCTTAGCCATCTCATCTATTCTATCTCCAGTAGATTTTCCTGACCCTGAAGTTCCACCTTGATCTTTAAATTTTTTATTTTCTTTATTTACATTCTCAGTCCTTGCTTTGAGCTTCCCTGATGCCATCATATTGGATTCGATTTCAACAACATCATATTGCATTTTGGAGAGATCTACTGATATTCTCTCCCTCAAAAGTAAAGCAAAGTCAGGATCAAAAGCACCAACATAAGTTACTTTGGCTGAGAGCTGTGAAGGTTTAACTTCAGCTGGAATTTTATTATATAACTTATTAAACCTTTGTGTGAATTACAGTACTGACTCAAAATTTTTCTTTTTTAGGGCTCCAAATTCGGTTAGGTAGTAGAGGTGATCTTTTCTCTCACCCCATTGTCTGATAAACGCACTCTCCAGTTCTTCATAGGATCCTAATGATCCAGCTGGTAAAGATCGAAACCAAGTTCTTACCTGACCCTCAAAGGTTTGAACAAGTAATCTGGAATAAACATCCTCATGTTCTATTCCAAATATATCTGCAAATTGATCGAAAAAGTTGATATGTTCTTGTGCAGTCAAATCGCCCTCCCCTGTAAATTTTGGGAGGCTCTTCATATAATTCTCTGGGAGATCATGAAGAGGAGTAGGAAGAACTAGGGGAGCATACCTAGCAGCCACTTTGGCAAAAATTCCAGGAACTGGTATTTGATTACCCCCTCCACCTCCACCACCTCCTCCACCTCCAGCTGCCACCATGGTTAAATTTGGGACTGAAGTAGGGACAGTGTGTGGAGACGACTCTTGGAAAATTGGAGACGAAACTTCAGGAAAAGAAAAAGTATCAAAAGAAGGGGGAAGTGAGAGTGATCGTTCAAAAGTTTCAGAAGAATTTGATTGTGTAAAATTAGGTTGATCTGTAGAATAATTTGATAACAGGATTTGTTGAATGGATTTTCTTGATTTTAAGATTTTTTCCGGATTAGAGACTGGCGAGGTCTATTTTCTATCCGGGTTTTTCCTAGTGTTCTTACGGCTACTAGCCAGTTCATTTAATGTGGAGTCGCCAAGTGAAAGATATTTAGCCTTAGAAAGTTTTCTGTTCTTGTTCACTATCAAAGACAGAAAGTGTCAATGTCGTTCTTCCCAGGGAAAAAATTCGTTACTTCATTCCCCGGCAGCGGCGCCAAAAAGATGTTGTTCCTGAGTTTGTGTTTTAAGGCTATAAAACACACCATCAAGGCATCCAAATAAATATTTTTATGATAATACTTTTAAAACAAAGAAACAAAGAAAGACTAGATCAGATTCAGTTTCTCAACTGTCTCTGTCTTTCTTCCCGTTGTTCCTGAATGCTTATGTCACGTTCGATTGCAGCCCATGATCTTTCTAACTCAGTCATATTCGTTGCAGTTTGTAAGATGGTGTTAAATAGGTTTAAGGCGATGTTAGTTTGATCTTGTAGACCAGGTTCTACGTTAGGTTGTCTGCCGTTAGGAACTGTCATGGGTGATAGGGTTTTAAATGTTTATAAAGGGGTTTATTATAAATTGGTTACTTGAGACTTTCAGAAAATATATTAATGTAACAACTTTAAAATCTAAACAGTAATGTAAAGACACAATCAAGGCCGTTTCCTGGTTTTGTGACAATTTTGAAATTGTAGACAATGAAACACAACATAGAGAAATATAAGGCTTTTATCTGGAAAGAATATTATATTTTAATTAACAATAATGAAAGAGAAATAGAATTTCTAACAAAGAGAAATATTAAGGAACAGAAAGATTACAGGTCTTAAAATCACAAAAGTAATCTCAGAGGAAAAACTGCAATACATTCAACATCCAAACCAATCTGAAACAATAAACAACAATGCCTATAATATCAAATTGATTTATTTGCTAGAAACACACATTAAGAGGAAGATTTAACAAATGATGATAGACAGGGGAAGAAACATAGTCATGAAATTGCAGGATTCAGAATCTTGTTGCGAATTATATTCCGATAAACTTCAAAGCTGATAGTACAAAGATTTGCTTTTTCCAAAATTTATGAAGCCATGTTTCA
>JASDQU010819858.1:0-19609 GCA_032191745.1 Picea mariana
TCATGGGATTTGGATCAACGGGAGTTGTTGATATCATGCTTGAATTTCACTATTTCAGAATTCGGGACATGGAGAACATTGTGGCTCAAAGTCGAGAGTTGTGAATTCCTAATTCACGATGTCTCGATAGAATCAGGACCGTCATATCATAAATGGATCAAAACCAGCGATTCATAGCAGAGGAGTCATGGATACAGACTTCGGGGAGGAGAGGAGTGTTGTATTGTGAACTCCTGAGTCGTGAAACTCTGACGCACTCGAGAGGTGGACCCAGGACGTGACTAAAGGTTATATGTTTGTGGCATAAGGGAAGAGCCAAGGACCCCTTAACCCTTTTCAGGATTTCTGGGATTGAACGAATCAGAATGACTTACATCATGGATCGCAAAGTCGCGAAACCCAAAGTACCTTTTCAGGTGAAGACTGTGGTCATATTAATTGGTCAGATGGAGTGGAGTTTAATGCCTTGTGCTCGTTCGTGCAGGCATAACTTTTGGAAAGGACCTGTGGAAACACATGTGTGTGTATTGGATATTCCTGCGGGGAATCAAAGAGTCAATCAGAATCAAAGGAGAGAATTAAGAACAATCCTTAGACTGGGAGGTTGTGCAGAACCTATTGAGGTAGGGGTGTTGCATCACAGAAGATGATATGTCATTGGAAGTGATTAAGAAACAATTCAATCAAGAGGAAACTACATAACTAGAGTCTGCAATAGGGTGGCAATCTAAGGCCACAAGAGATGGAGAAAATTGTAAGGGGGATCGAGTTGATCTACCCACTGAGGAGAAGGAAGTGCAGCAGAGAAGACTACATAAGAAGAGCCAACCACTAGAGAAGATGGATGAAGTAATAGAAGAGATTAGGAAGCTGATGTTGAGGTCAATAGAAACAATCAGCAAAGAGGAGATGAATAGAGGAGAGCCTACAAGAGCAGTAGGAAAACAATAGTAGCAACAACAAATAAGAAGAGCAAGAGGACAACTCCAAGGGAGTGTTTGAGATCCAGGAAGATATCAAGACTATAGAAGAGGAGCTCATGAGTAGGGGATCATGTGTTTCCTAGCAGGGGAGTATGATGCAGGAGCATCACTCCACCTTAGCCCATGCACTAGCATGCCAACACATAGACGCGCAATAGAGAAAGAGAGAGGCATTGACCCTCCCATTTTTAAATTTTGAAATATGATCTGAAACAGATCTTTCGTGTTGTAAAGCTGTAAGAGCAGCCCACACCTTTTTATAGGTAGTGGTTGAGGTTGCCTTAAATGGTTGCCTGCATCAAGCCCAGAATGTAGACAAGTCTGGGTATATATTTATAGACTATAGTCATAGGAGTATAGTGTCATAGCAGAGAGAGTGATGGCACTAAGGCAATCGAGAGGATAAGATCAGAGAGCCCTCTTTTGTAATTAAGGTAGATAGGCAGAGAAGATAGAGAAGTATGAATAGAGAGGTCTTAGATAGAGAGGCCTTAGAAGGATAGACAAGAGATATCTGGGTAGAGAGGTCTCGATAGGGAGATAGAACTGAGACTTGTTACAGTCCAATCTTTGCGATCATCTGTATAGATACACAAAGATAATATAAAAGAAGTTTTTCTTGCATATTGTTGTTCATGTATTTATGTTTCATGAATGAATGATGTAGATGTATGATAGATTTCATTTTTAGTAGGAAGATAGATTTACTTATCTTCATTGAGTTTTGTGATATCATTCTGGTTCTTTAGGTTGTGAAAGGAGTGCACAATAGAACAATTGAGGTTCTGTAGCCAGCACAAGGAGTGTGCATATGAACTCTGCGAAGTCAGAAAAGAACGTGCCAGGAGGGAACACAAGAGCGATCATAAGCTCAAGAGGAACATCAAGGTTACTACCTTTTCATTAACGTGCGTGAGAAGGATATCCTCCGTCAATCTCGTAAAATAATATTTTGCAGTCAAGATATATTTATGCTGTTTCAAAGAATTGTGAGTAATTTCTCCAATGACGTCTATTCCCCATTGTTAGAATGGTCTGGATATGGTAACCATCTAGAGTAAAATGGATTCCCTGTTTTCTCTACTAGCACTTACTTGAGAAGATTTACATTCCCTGGCATATGCATAAGAGTCCCTGAACAGAGTAGGACAATAATAACCAATCCTGAATTTTTTGTAAGCCATGGTTTCTCCTGCAAAATCTCCACCTGTTGGGCTGTGATGGAGTTATCTTAGTAATTTTTCTTCATCATCATTTTCAAGACATCTAAGGAGTACTCTATCCTAATTTATGTGGAAAAACACATAATTTATGAGGTGAAATTGAGGGGATTTTAACCTAAGAGCTCTCCTTTCTCTAGGGTTTAGGTTTTCTAGACAAGTTCCATGGTGTAGGAGATAAGACAAGTGTATCTACCAGGATGATTTCCTGGGAGGTACATATTAGGATTGGTTGCACCATAATGACAACACATTTTCCCAACCGAAGTCCTCCACATTGATCAGATCTTGGGCCTCAGTGGCCAATTTACACAATCCTTGAACCTTAACTATTTTGATAGGTTTTATGTCTAGATTGAATTCTTGAATGAATTCCATCCAATTTCCCCTTATTTCTTTTATTTATTGTTGGGTGAATAGAGATCTGACCACAGGGTGAGGTACTATGACTTTAGTGTGATTCTTCAAGATAGATTATCTGAAATTTTTGACTGCATTATAAACTGTGTAATCATGTTTTTCTATAGTCATATAGTTCATTTAGGCTCCTTGGAGGTTAGTTATTATAAATGATACTAGTGCCTCATTATTTCCATCATCCTTCTAGGTAAGTACTGCAACCAAGGATTGGTCATAAGCAAAGGTATAAAGGAAAAAATCTTTGGTGAAATCAGGGCTTCATAGCACTGGTGCTTGGGATATTGCATTTTTTATGTTGTTGAAAGCTCCTTTCCTTTTTTCATCCCATTTAAACTCTACATCTGTGTGAATCATGTTTTGTAAAGGTTTAACAATTTTTGCGAAGACGGGAGTAATGTTTCTCACAAAGTTGATTTTCCCAAGGAAGAATTGCATGGACCTTTTATTGCGAGGCAAGGGGAGTTGAGCTATTGCCTTTATCCTCTTAGGTTTGATGCTAATTCCTCCTCAAGATATAATATGACATAATATTTTCCCTTCCTCTACGCCAAATATGGTTTTATTAAGGTTTAAAGATATTCCATACTTCCTACACCTTTTGAAGATCTAAGTCAAATGTTGAATGTGGTCCTCCTTATTTTTTGAGTACATCATTACACCATCTAAATATACTAACACACACTTATTAATCAATCCCCAAAAGTCTACGTCCATGGCCCTTTGGAAGGTTTCCCCTGTGTTAATCAACCCAAAGGGCATGCATTTATAAGCGAAGGTTCCCCACTTGGTTTGGAAGGTAGTTTTTAATCGATCTTCTTCTAAAACCAGGACCTATTTATATCCCGAGAAACCATCTAGGAGGGAAAAAAATTCAGAGATAGAGACTGTTTGTAGGAGTTGTTCCATGGGTGGGACTAGGTAGTTAGATTTTTCCAATGCTATGTTAAGGTTTCTAAAATGCACACATAGAAATATCTCCCCAGACTTCTTTCAGACATGCTTCAGATTGACTGCCCAGGCAGAGTGTCTTACCTAAAAGATAATCTTGGTATCTAACAATTTCTTCAGCTCTTGATACATCATAGGTTTTAGAGATGGGTGGTACATCCTAAGATTTTGTTGGAAATGTTTTACTCTAGATTTTAACGGGATTGTGTGTTGTACAATGTGAGTATCATAAGTTTTCAATTATCAGTAGGACCAAGAAAATACAACTTGATATTCTTTAAATAGTTTAATAAAAGAGTTCATGTCTTCTTTGGACACTTTCTTACCTAAATTGACATTCTTGGGGTTCTCATGGGTTCCTAGGTTTATAGTTTCATATATAGAGCATGAGATCCCTGTTTTTCATTATTTGGCCCTCTAAATCTTTCCCTTAGGTTGAAAATTCTCTTCAGATTGGCTACTCCTTTTGGTATTGTGTGAAACTTGGGTTTGTCATCAAAGTGATTTTTTCCCTTGTTTTGTTTGTGAATATTTGATTATGTGAGTATTTCTTGGAATATTTCATCATCAATGGACAAATCCTTAAAATTCTCCTAATTAGTCAGGAAATCTATAATCTATTCATCCCCTTCAAATAATTTCCAGTTAGAAATGTTGTTAGGTACCGACGGTTTGTAGATTAGTTATACTAAAAACCTTGAGGCTTCATAATCTTCTAAAGGAGGCGACCTTGAGGCTGCAGTGGCTAGAGAATCAGCAAGGGTATTTTTTTTTATCTTGGGAACAACGGTAATGTTGAAGATATCAAAATTTTCTATTAGTCTATGCACCTCTTGCTAATAATTCCTTAAGTGGGGTGAATTGAAATGGATGGTATTCTTCACTTTCCTCAAGATAATTTTAGAATATCCAAAGAATTTAAATTCTTTGATGTTTAAGTTGATGGCTTTCTTTAGCCCCTAGACTAGAGCTTCATATTCAACAATGTTATTAGTGCATTCAAATTCTAGTCTACAGGATAGGAAAAATTATTTACCTTTTAGGTCAATGAGGATGAATCCTGCTCCCGACCCTCTTGCGATTTAGAGACATCAAAGTACAACATCCAAATTTGGGGAGGAAAATTGCTAACCTCTTGGTGTCTAGATATTTTAACAATTTCAACCTCCTTGTATGCTACTCCTACCGGAGAATCCTAATAGAGGATTCTTTCTTCTGTGGCCTCTAGTTATTTATTTGAAATCTCATTTCATATTTTTGTGCGAAAGGTATTTCAGACATGTGAGTGGAAAAATTACGGAAATTAGAATCACAGGAGTAGTTTCCCAACACAGGGAACTCTGTTGATGAGGGTTCATTTGGGATCTCTAAATTAGTGATGATATGTTTGAGGTATCTTTCTCTGTCAATATTAATCATGTTTGAATGCCCTTTCAATGCAAACCACAAGTAAGGCTAGTCGGTACTAAAGTATCCATTTAATTTCTCAGACTAGTCTCAGCTAAGTAACATTCCATAAGCCTCCAGGATGTCTACCACGATTATGTCAATTATTGAACAAATTTGGGGTGTGTAAAAATTATGATCATGACATATTTTAGTTCTCCAATGACCTTTACATGAGTCCTATCTATTTTTATAACGTTTTTATCACTTTTGATTGTGGTTGCGTTCAATTTATTGCATATTGACAATGGAAAGACATTTGAAGATTCCCATTAATCGACTAGGAAATTATGTATATTTTTGTTAAAAACCTCAAAAATCAAGAGGAAAGGGGCAACAAAAGGCCTTCCTCTTTTTTCCAAAGAACAAGTATTCACACTTGGCTTATTTTTTAAATCTGTGGGATATGGGATGCCACCTTTATCAACGCTTGTTATAGTGGTGTCTATTAATTTTAAGGCTTGTAACAAAAAACCCTTTTGTTGAGGGATCATACACATGCCCATGATAGAAACATTATCTTTCATATTCTTCAATTCTTCTACCACATTGTAGTCTATCTTAGGTTCTTCCATGTGTGTACATTTGTGGGGTTTCTTTGGGAATAAAATAATGGTTTGGGGTGATTGGTTTCTTGATACCTTCAAGATGATTGAGTAGTGGTGGGGTTACTTTGGATGGGTTGACTGTTACTTCGTGTCTATACAACTAGAATTTCATAAGGGGGTCCCTGCACCTTAGCAATGTCATTGAAAGGCACCGAATGGTTGGAATCCCATAACAACATGGTTGTATCTTCAAGTGGCTCTTGACTTTCTTGATTTGTAACATTTATTGCCGATCCACTGGGCTGTTTGGTTAAAGAAAATTCATCTAGGAATCGATTAGCCATTTGGTTCATCTAGGAAGAAGTCAAATGCTACGTTCCCTAAGTCAAAATTTAGGTTTGTTGCGGGATGGATATTCTATGTATTTAAAAGGCGGGTTTCTTTTAAAAAATGGTTTATAAGGTATTTGATTTTGGTTACCTTCCCTAAAACTCCTTTTCATATCTACGATATCGTTGGAATTTTTTTTATCATCCTCTACAATATTTCTATGTCCCCTCCCTATTTTCTAGGAACTTGTTCTATTTGTTTTCTTGGGGGTCTATTCAACGAAAGTCCCCTCTTGGGTGGAGGTTGGGTTTCTTTCTTTATTAGTGATATCTGAACTTCTTTGCATCCTTTCATTTTGAGCTCAATTGTTTTATCTTCATCAAAATTTTCTGCTAGAGTATTCTTGGCAACCCTTTTTATGATCATAGAAATAGGAGTTGCGAGAGCATTAGCGTATACTTCAATCTGTAACTCTGGAGTGGGTATAGCCTCGGGTTGGAATTTTTTCAGCATGGTGGTGAACCTTTTGTCCAAATCTTTGACCTTTTATTTTGGATTCATAGTGGTGGAAAAAATTTCAGCCATTAAAGATCATGTAGTAGTTTCCTGAGAAATTTTTTCTAAGAAATCCTTTTGAAACTTTGTCCAGCTAGTTATGGAACCAACCGGTAGGTTGGAATACCAAGTTGAATCTGAATTTTCAAAGGTATAATGGAGAATACTACACACCACATCTTCATTTTCTACATTCATCAACCTTATGGCTGATATTGACTTCTTAATATGATCTTTAGGAAATCTAGAGGCTTCGGGATCAAATTTGGAAGTAGATTTTCTGGATGTCTGGGTAGGGTATGCATCCATCCTGAAATTTCTAGAGAATCTTTTGCTAACCATGGTTCGTTATCTCGAGGTTGATATCACCCCTCTCGATATTTATCATTATTATCCCACATGTCTTCCGATTCGGAGCCTGAGCGATCAGAGTTGGACCCTTCCTCCTCAGATTCAGAATTGTCAGGTTCAGAGTAGTTATTGGCTGGTGGGGTGACGACTAGTGTTTCAGGTATTAGACTGAGGGGTTGTTTGATCTTTGTGAGGGAAAATTATATCAGGTCTTCTACTGTGTAAACAAACACTTGATCGAGGGTGTCAATAATTGGTATTCTTATTTGTTTTCTTTGAGGAAGTAAATGAGCTAAAGGTAATGATCCAATCTATCGGGCATAAGCTCTCGTGATTCTCCTGAAATTATTAAAATATTCATGGGGAAGATTGTAAGATATTTCAGAGCATGGTCATCCTTCCTCTTTGTGTTGAGGTGATTTACTCATAGCATGAGTACTCTCTGTATGTGGGTTGTCTTGAAAATGACTATCCATGCATGTGGGTTATTTCGAATCCATAGGCTATGCAAAATATATTATCAGAGATATTGTTAGGCATGCATTCGTTTGATCCTCCTTCTAGATTCAATTCTGTTAAGGGTTTTGATATCCCTTTGAATCAACAAAAGGAACCAAACCCACTTAAGAGGCTCAATTAGACTCATAAGCGTTTGATGGGTGGTAAGGTTCTCCAGATTTGTGATATGGATGGAATTTTTGATGGGATTTAATTGTGATTGATAGATATGTCTTTATGTGAAACCTTTCCTTGGGCTATATAGTTTTCTTTTTTATTATTTTATAGTATTTGTGAAAATGAAAGGTCAAGCTTAAACTAAATGAGAGAGAATTTAAGTTATATTGAAGAAAACTAGGTTTTGGGATAACCTTTATACCTCAACATGCAGACAATGAAGATATAAACTATTTCAAACTAGAAACAATACCATTTTGACTCGTTTCCATTCAACATCCTCTGATATAATGGTTACAAAAATAAAATATACACGTGACAAGAAATTAGTGCAAGAAAAGTAATTTTCAATGCTCTACTATCAATCACATGTTAACATAATTGATTTCTATTCATAAATTAGAATAAAAGAATTGTCTCAGCATTATAAGATAACTTAAATAATAGATACAACAAATCTGAATCAATACAACAAAAAATATTGAATTTGAATACAGAGATAATCCCCTTCGGTCCAATCACACTCACGCTTCATATGAATGAAGTGTCTTTGGTTCTAAACAAAACTTCTCAATTAAAATAACTTGCACAACAAAAATTCTCTTACAATATTCTAGAAAAAGCCTTTCTCACCAAAACCATCGATCCTTTAAAAAAAAGGTCAATTCTCTTATTTATAAAAATAACTAAAATAAAAATAGCTACTAAAGTTGTGTTAAGTCAAGAAAACAACACATGGCAGAATTTATCTGTCAGTTCTCTTTAGATCATCTTATCATTTTACTAGAGTGGATTCTTCCTTTTGTACTCCGACCACCTGTAGAAGAGACCTTCACATGTATTTTCATAAGGGAACCTGTGTTGATCCATCATAAAGGAGAGGACCTCCTTCATCTCAACTTCCCATTATTTGTATTTGATTAGTTTGACACTCATGCATTGTAAGGCTGCAAGAGATTTAATCGGGGGCTCCATGAACTTCTTCACTTGGCTTGAGATCATTCTTGAAACCTGGGAAATATTTGTTTCTCATACCTGGTCTTTCTCTGGATGTCTCTTAACTATGTCATGTAAATTGGCAAAATCATATGGTGCGACAAACTCTAGCAGGTTGATATCCCTCATTTATTGGTTGATATTTTCCCAAATTTTCTCACACTCTTCCCATCTTTCCTACATCTTCCATCGGGTTTCCTGGACCATGTGTACCCAATATACATTTTCCTTCTATTGTTGGGCAACGTTGATGTCCATTGGCACTTGAATTCCATTTTATTTTGTATCTTGACCCTTTTATACTTTGTTGATGTAGTCGATCTGTTATAAGTCTCGATGTTCCTTCTCATACCACCGTTGCATGTCATTGTAGGTTGCTAGTCCCATAAGGGTATCTTCTTGGAAATCAGTTATGCAAGTGGTGAAGAGGTCTCTCTCCCTTATGAATTGTGCATACATTTCTTGAAACTCACTCTTCAAAAGTACCACCACCTATGTTGAATTTTGGTAATACTCAACTTGATGTCATAGGTGGTCCAACTCATTCTTCATGACGGTTACCTCTCTTTCATCATTTTTTCTCTGTCTAATGTGGCATTGGTTATGGCCATCCCTACATCGATTAGCTCAGTTATCTTGGAACTTTCTGTGTCAAATAGTGTCTCTTTTGAGGTTATGAAAAGGTTGTTATCAAGCATAATAATCCTTTTCCTGATTGTTCTTTTCATTAAGGGCCTTTATTTTCCTATCATTAGCGATGGACTATATATCAGTGACTTCGTCTATAGGTTTATGAATTTGTTGATATCTCTAGGATAGATTGTTTCCTATGCTCCCTATTTTCAAGAGGTGTTCCATGTTGGTTTATTTATCTCTTCTAGGGCTAGGAAACTAACCTCCCTCCTCCTAAGTAGGTAGTTTATGTGATAATAATGGTGTCAACGCTTGTTATGTTTCAATTCTTGGTTCACTCAGGTCCTTAGTAGAGGATATTATTTTGTTTTCTATTGACTTGACCTTCGATTGGTCGTCTTCGGTTGATGAAGTATTTCCTTATATGGGGAAGTGGTAAGAGGTTAAATATTGGGTAATAATTCGGTCATTGGGATGTCGATTTATGGCTTCCCTGTTCCTTCTTCTTGTTCACCTATATCCATATCATTCCTAGAGATGTTATCATGAGTCTGTGTTTCTTCAGATGGTTTTGTTTCAAGTTTATTGAGAAAAATAGAGTTGAGAGTGGTCCTAGCTCCCAGGCCGCCTTCTTGGGGTTTTGAGACAAAATCATCAGAGGATTGAGCATATTTTTCGCTTGGTTCTTCCTCCTATGTGTTTCGCACTGAGGTTATGTGTGAATATTCCAAGCCTTCCTCATCATTAAATATGGTGATTAAATCTATGAAAAAAGTAGGCATATCCACCACACTTGATGATCTTACTGACCTTCACTGAGCTGTAGTAATCACTAGCGATCCTACCTGTGGTGACATAGGGATATTGTTCTCTTGGTCGACAGTCTCTTCTGGTGGAACTATTTTTGAGAAATTTAGTTCTTCCTCATGACCATTTGTAATGGCTAGGGTAATTCTCAAGGGCCATATCAAAGGGTTAAGTGGGGGATATTCCCCTAATCATTGCATATCTCTCTCGACTTCTTCTAGTAACAATATCCCCCTTTTCCGAGCCTCTGCTTCTTTTGTTGCTTTGTTTTCTTCTCTTACCCTGATGGGTTCTTGAGCTGTGTGGTCTATTGTATCCACTTGTTCATCCATGGTAATTGCTTTGAATTTGTTCATACTAGGGTTATCCCTTATATGGAGCACTTCCTCCCAATCTTGGGTGCCTTTGGTAAAGATGTCATCTTCAAAGTTGTCATGAGAATATGGCCAATATGAGTATACCTGCCACACGTGTTGTGGTACCAATCCTTTTGGATAATTCTTGCGAAAATGGCATGTGTGGAACCAATACTCAAGTTGGCTCAATCCTTCTTATTTCTCCTAGGCAGTTTCTTTAACCATATAAAAACCAATATAAAAACCATAGGGTATGAAATCCCTCTTCTTATCCTTCACCAAAGAAGTGTTATATCCTTGTAGAATGGTCTGGTATCAAATCCCTCCCAAGATGAGATGGTCTGGGGCATGAACGAGGAGTAGGTATGGTGCACCAGTAGCCCTGAACACTCTAATATAAGTGCTTATTTCTTCAAAATACCAGTGGCCAACTTTGGATATCATCTTTTTGGTTGTCATTGAAAGCCTTGGGAATTCTTTTCTAAATACAATAAAGTGAACTTTGGCTATAAACTCATCACATATCAATGCGTAAAACCTTTTGTACCTATTCTCCCACAAAATTTTGAAATAAACATGTAGGGGTAACTCGACAATATGCCGACTTAAATTCATACCAGAGAAAAATGTTTCTCATGCATATTACGTCGAACATGTAAGATGCCATGTAGAAAATTGACGTTTCTCCATATTTTGGTGTTTGGTCCTATAAGATGTTGATACTTAGTTGTTTGGAAATGATGGCTCCCCAATTAAAACTGCTCTCGAAGATTGCCACGGTATATTCCAAGGGAATCCATGCCTCTGAAAACTTTGAGCAGTCCTTTTCTCCATACAATCGGCATATTAAATCCATTAAATACATACAAGGCTCTCTGAGGTTTACAGTGATGTACTAGACATTGCTTTAGTTTGTGAAATGTTTTTCCCCTTTCCACCACGAGGCTAGTAGCCGGTTGGTGTCATGAAGCTCATAAAACCTAACCACAAAATATGTATTCAACCTCTCCTTTGAGTCTCCGAGTTTGTAATACTTGTGTACCTCTAATGGAAGAAAGATACCGATGCATTCACCCTCCTCATTGTTGACTTTGTATTTTGTTGTGTCTGCATGGTCAATTATCCATACTAGGGTTTTTATGGAGGGTAGAACTGGGGTTTGGAAAGACACCATGTGCATATATGATTTCCTAATATTTGTGAAGACTTGGTCATCCAATAACCTGATGTCCGGGTTGTTGTGCAGTGAAAACTCTAGGTAATATTCCTGACTGATTTTTTTAAAAAGATCCCCACAATCTGGGAGCATCACCTTAGATCCAGTGCTTGCCTCTGTGTCCCTGGACACTGGAGGTTGGGTAAATTGTTTCTTAGTCAAAATTTAGATGACCGATTCTATTTTTGAAACAAAATCAAGCTCCCTTGTGGTCACTAGTGTTGACCCTTCGTCGACCTCTAGTTCTTTCATTTTAGGCATTCTTAGTGAGAGCCTAGTTGTTGGTTTTCGAGGAGGCATTTTCTTGCAAAAAAATGTTATAATAAGTTGCAAGTCAACTTTGATGAGCGTTATCAGACATAATCGTAAATGCACACAATAAGGAGTGTTCTTACCTCTTCCTTGCAAGAAATAACCTTGTCTTACTGGTAATTCAAGTGATACAACGAACTATAACCTTTTCGATTCTCTTTCTTTATCCTTTGTCTTCTTTGAAGATCAGTGATTTACGAATGGAAGGCCATGCATGGGCATAAAATTTGAAAATGTAAAAGATACTTACCTTGTCACATTGAGTCTTAAATTCAGGAGTACAAATATGATATATAAAATCTATAACATAATCCACATCATGCTCAGGATTAAATGTAATGCAGGTTGGTCGTGTAGGAGCGTGTTACTTTAGAGTTCATCGGTGAATTCAAATTTTGAAATTTGTTGGGCATGCGATGTCATGGTATCAGTTACGTGAAGTTATTAATTGTATAACACACTGCAAATCTTGTCCTTCACTTAGCTAGAGGTGTCTCCCTAAATTACCGAGAATTTTTCACACTTCAACAGAACTAGTATGATCATCATCGGGGATAAGTTGGATCATTAAATGGGAAATGTAGATTGGATAGGATCGTCAACATTGACGGATAAAGGTTCGATATAAATCCTATAATTCGGTGTCTTAGCAATCTTTTAGTAGTTAATGAGTGCATTGACGTCAACAATTTTTCTTTAACATTATTTTGTTGGTACTTTAAGGAAAAAGTTTTGATACCGACCCAAACTATTGTATAGTGTTGATGTGGACGTGTTGACATGGAAGTACATGTATAACACAAGGAACATGAAAAAAATGACGTGGGAGATAACCGAGAAATACAGGCTATCTACTCGGTCAAAACACATGATAGTTGATTTGACCTCTTCAACGTGAGAATTGTTTTTTCGGCCTTGGTGATTTATTTAGGAATACATTTCTAGATATTGCACCCTTTCTCCTTTTTTTTCGATTCCAACAATAGATCGACGATCGACGATTGTCGTTGCTTATATGATAGGTTGTCTTTCGGATCTCGTCAATGTTGACTATACATCGATGATTTGTTATAAAGACTATTTTCGCAGACTAGAATCATCGATTGCCATGCGTCTCTTTTATAAAACAAATTTTAAGTTGTGTGTAATTACTCTAATGCCATGTTTACTTAGTGAAAAATGTCAATATGTTCAACAAACTTCAAACCAAATCGAATGTGTTCGATGATCAAATGCAACAACAACAAAAAACCATTAATCCCTACACAAAATGACTTCATTCAGAAATGACAAAGTGGTACCCAAAAGAAAGTTTCACAAAGATTTTTAGGGTGTGTTGAGTGCTCAACATAGTCATTATTCAGACGAAGATGAAGAGATGGCTAACTTTGTGAGAGAAATACATAAATGAATCACAAAATATAAAGGTATGCTTCCATTGAAATGTTTTAATTGTGGTGGTATTGGTCATTTAGCTTCTAAATGTCCTCAAAGGAATAAATATAGTGATGAAGAAGAAGTTTATAAAAGGGAAAATAAATATCAAAAGAGAAACAAGAGAATAAATAGTAATAAATTCTTCAAGAAAAGTTTCTACTCAAAAGAGGACAGTTCCTCATCAAATGAGGAGGATAATGATAGTAACAATGATTAAGAAAGAATACACTTCATGGAAGTAGAATATGATTCCAAAGAAGAAGGTGAAGTTGATCTCATAGAAAAGATAATGAGTGCATTAGAAGAACTCAGAAATGAAAGAAAGAAAAACAAGTCACTCAAGGCAGAGTTAAAAATGAAAGAGGGATCTCATAATTCCAACTCTGAAGAACTAGAGAAGATGATCATGATTCTTAAAGTTCAAATAGAATAAGAACAAATAATTGAGTAAATTCTTATAAGTCAGTTAGAAGAAAAAGAGAAGACGTTCGAAAACTTGGTAGCAGAAGTAGTCTCTTTACAGAAATATCTTTAGAAGAAAGATCTGCAACAAAAGAGAACCAAAACAGAACAAGAAACAAAAATAAAGAAGTTATGCAAATATTGTCAAAGATTCTATAAATAAGGAAGAATGCATGCCCCCGAAGAAGAAAATTCTAGAATTAAATAAGACTCAAGAAGAGAAATTCAGAATGAGTGCATCACAAAGAAGATCATCTATTCCAAGGTATCAAATATTATTTTATGATCATTGTTTTAATTGTGTTAATTTTGGACATAAAGTTGTAAATTGCAGAGCTTGTCCCAAGAACATAACAATGCAGGGTACTTAAATAATATTTATCCCAGAAGATCTTATGAATAATACAACAAGAACCAAAAATAGTATGGTTCATTGAGCAATGAATTAGAATGCTACAAATGCAACAATTTTGGTCACATAGGGAAGAATTGCAGATTGGCTATCCCACCTAGGGAATCAAAGTAGAACATTAGTGGACAAATACCAAAACCACAAGGGATATGAAAAAGAAAGAAGAATCAATGCTCGCTTGCTCTACAGGCCCAAAAACGGAAAAGGGATTGGTATGTTGATAGTGGTTGTTCAAAGGATATGACAAGTGAAAGAAACAGGTTTCTAACTCTAAAGAAATAAAAAGACAGATCAGTTTCAATTGGAAATAATCATTTAGCTAAAATCATAGGTAGAGGCACAATTCATCTTAGAAGAAATGATGCAATGGAAGAAAATTTTCTATTGGTTGAATATATGAAGCACAACATGTTGAGTGTAATTCAAATGTGTGATCAAGGACACACACTTCAATTTGACTCATAGAAATGTGAAATAAGGAAAGAAGGATCATGAAGGTTAGTAGAGACAACTATAAGGACTTTGAAAAACATATATGTTTTGAATGAAATTGAAAAGGAGAGTTGCCATTTAGGAAAGGAAATTGAAAGTTATCTTTGGCACAAAATAATGGGTCACATGCACTTTGGAAATCTTTTCAAAATCAAAAGAAGGGAAGTTGTAAGAGAAATAACTGAAATATCAAAGCCAATGAATATTCTATGTAAGCATTCTCTACAAGGAAAAAAAACCAGGACCAAGTTCAAATCAAAGGAACACTCAACAACAAAACCATTGGAGAATGTACACATTGATATATGTGTAGAAACAAGGAAAAAGGGATTAAAAGGTGAATAGTGCTTCATGTTATTGATTGATGACTACTCTAGAATGAATACAGTTTGATTTCTTAAGAAGAAGTTAGAGGCATTTCAGCACTTCAAGATATACAAAGATATGGTTTAAATAGAGATAGGATTGAAAATCAAATGTGTGAGATCATAAAATGGAGGAGATTTCAAATAAAAGGAATTCATGGAACTTTGTAGTGAATATGGGATAAAGAGACAATTCTCATCAGCAAGGGCACCTCAGCAGAATGGAGTCGCTGAAAGAAAGAAAAGCACCATACAAGAAATGGCCATAACCATGTTTAAAGATTGCAAAGAACCATGTTGGAAAGAACCATGTTGAAAGATTGCAAAGAACCATGTGAAAGATTGCATACTGGATGTGATGCAGGAAGTTGGACAAGTGGCATGGTTTCAAGAAACACCAAAAGAATCACTTGCTATGGAAGTGAAGAGGATATTCAAATATATAAAAGGTACAAAGGAGTTTGGATTTTGGTATCCAAAAGTAAATAATATATCTCTTACTTCCTCCACGGTTGCAGATTGGGTAGGTAGGATTGATGATAAAATAAGTACAAGTGGAGTAGCTTTCTACTTGGGTTATTGTATGGTATCTTGGTTGAGAAAGAAACAGTCTTTGGTATCATTGTCCATAGAAGAATAATAGTATATTGCAGCAACATCGTGTTATACATAGGTTCTCTAGATGAATCAAAATTTGCAGGACATACAGGTTCAATATGACGAGCCTATTCCAATATTTTGTTATAATAAAACTGCTATAAGTATCTCTAAGAATCCATTGATGCATTCTAAGACGAAACACATTCTGATCAAGTTTCACTTTCTACAAGAATAGATTACAGATAAGAACATCAAAGTAGATTATGTTGGTACAAAAGAGTAGATTGCAGATATCTTCACCAAACCTCTTCCAAGGGAGACTTTTGAGTATCCTTGATAAAAACTTGAAGTATTTCCAACCCAACAATGATTTTTTTTTTAAATAATTGACTTATTTTTATCAGATATGTAAACGAGGAAGAACCATGAAGAGAAACATGAGTATATATTAGAGGCTTACTGGTAGGGGGAGCATCCCCAAGGAGAAGTCATCTTTTTCCATTGATGTCAAAGGGGGAGAGAAAAGCTTAGGCATGGAAGAGAAGAGGCATGTAGACAGGGGAGCCAACACATGAAGACATGGGGATCAACATGAGCATGAATGTTTCCATTGTTGTGTCTAAGTGTTGCCATCAATGCCTAAGGGGGAGATTGTTGAAAGATTAATTATTGCATAATTATCAAAAATTGTTGCAGGGATTAATTAGTTATCGAAAAATATTAATTTTGGAAATAAATTATTCATCTAATGTTTAGATAATGGAAGATTATTTTTCATTGATGTCAACCCTTAAATAAATTTGCATGTTGAAGTTAAGTAGCAGTCAATAGAATATAAAAATTTTCATGTGAGTTGCATGTTGCATGGCAATTGCATGTCATTAAGAAATTTATCTTTATAACATAGACAAGAATCCATTGAAAATAAATTATGTGTATTCACCTATGAGAATACAGGTTGGATATCTAAGGAATTGATTCGAAGAAAAATAAGTCAAGTGAAGTAAGAAGTTTGCAGTAGTCGAGAGTATGGAGAATGGGTGTCATACATTAACTCCTTGAGCATATCCACAAGTTTCACGAGGAAAAGCATAGACATATGTTGTTTGTGGAGCCTGATTATCTTACCGATTCAAAGGTCTTTGTTTTCAACCATGTTTATACCCCATGAACTCTTTACACCCCAGAAGAATGTACAGTCATCCACACAGGGGAGTGCAGGGGGGGTTAACCTCCCTGCGAGGTCTGGGGGAAAGCAGGCCCTCAACGGGGGTTCGGGGGTGAAGCCCCCAGTGGAAAATTTATGTTGTAAAAGTATATTGTAATTTCATTGTAAATATGGACCATTCATTATAAGGTCGCAGATCTAACGATAGAATTTATGTTAGGGTTTTTTTCCCTAGAAGGATACCCTCTCTTATGAGGGAAATGTATTGATGTTAGGTATGATAGTGAATATTGTATTCTGAGATAGGATATTGTGAAAGAAAGAAGATAAATTTACAATGGGTTTGTTGTAGGTTGTATCCCTTCGATTGTTGGATAATAATAAAGAAAGGACCTAGAAATTTCTTTGGTGTATGTATCCCACACTGGGTGAACCACGTATATCTGTGTCTCTATTGTATTGTGTATCTTCTGTATTTTATTTCCACATTTATTTTATTTTATTGCTCTGCAATCTTGTTTTTCTAACAACTGGTATCAGAGGGAAAGGTAACTCACAGGAAAAGAGGGTTCTTGGTTCGAGTTGGAGCAATGTCGGAAGATGGAAAGTTTAGTGTCGAGAAATTTAATGGCCAAAACTACAATTTATGGAAGATGCAGATGGAAGATTATTTATATTAGAAGGATATATTCCTACCATTGGGTGGAATAGCAAAGAATCCGACGGCTATGAAGGATGAAGAATGGGAGATTCTTGACAGAAAGGTTGTAGGAACTATACAATTGAGCTTGGTAGCATCGATGGCTTTCAATATTTCAAAAGAAAAGACAATGAAGGGTTTGATGGATGCATTGGATAAATTGTATGAAAAACCCTCGGCGTCCGATAAGGTATTTCCAATGAATATATTATTTAATACGAACATGTTAGAAGGTGGTTCTATTGTAGATCATTTAAATGAATTCAATACGGTTACTAATCAACTAAGTTCTATAAAAGTGGACTTTCATGATGAAGTAAGGGCTCTTGTAATCTTGTGCTCATTACCAGAAAGTTGAAACAACTTGGTCATGGTTGTATGTAACTCTGTCTCTGGTTCAAATACTTTAAAATTTGATGATGTTGTTGGTGTTATTCTTAGTGAGGAAATGCGACGGAAAAGCACAAGCGAGACATCAGGTAATTCGTCGAACATGGAGAACATGGGAAGACGAAAGGATAAAGGAAAGGGATTATGGAACCGCGAGAATTATAGAAAGGGCCGATCCAAATCTTGACTTGGAAAGATAGAGTGTTGGAATTATGGGAAGAAAGGACATCTGAAGAAATACTGCAGAGCTCCAAAGAAACAAAGAGATGGACAACATGAGAGAAATCAAGAAGCAAATGTAATAGGTGATGTGTTACAAGGTTCTTTGATTATTTATGGAGATAATATTTCTGAGTATTGGGTGGTAGATTCAGGGGCTTGATTTCATGCCACACCCCATAAGAAACATTTTCTAGATTATGTTCAAGGTTCATTTGGACAGGTTCATTTGGGTGATGATGCACCATGAAAAATTATTGGAATGGGAAAGGTAAAAATAAAGAAAAGCAATGGAAACCAATGGTTTTTGAAAGAGGTAAGACATATTCCAGATCTATGGAAAAATCTAATTTCAACAAGATAGTTGGCAAGTGAAGTTTGCATATCCATATTTATAGATAAGACGTGGAAGGTCATCAAAGGATCATTGGTGATAGTAAAAGGAGAGAAGGTAGGTACATTGTATTTATGTACTAATAATACTGACTCTTCTATGTCTTTAGCTTCTACAGAAGTGGATACAACACTGTGGCATCATAGAATTGGACACATGAGTGAGAAGGGGATGTAGATACTTCACAAAAGAAATTTGTTGCGCGATCTTAAACAAATTGATTTGGACTTCTGTTGTGTTTATGGAAAATAGAAGAGAGTCATATTTCTCAGAGTCGGAAAAGAAAAGAGTGAAAGGTTAGAGCTTGTGCATATAGATATATGGGGAGAAAATCGGGTATCATCTCTTGGTGGCTCTCATTATCATGTTAATTTTTATTAATGATGCAACTAGAAAACTTGGGTTTATTGCATTTGACAAAAATCTGATGTTTTTGATACTTTTAAGAAATGGAAAGATTTGGTTGAGAATGAGACAGGAAAAAATTTGAAGTGTCTTAGATCAAATAATGGAGGTGAATATTGGAGCAAGGAGTTTGATGATTACTGTACATACCATGGGATTCGTAGAGAGAAGATAGTTCCAATAACACCACAAGAAAATGGTGTGTCATAAAGGATGAACAGGACAATCATGGAGCGTGCAAGAACTATGAGATTGCATGTTGGTTTTCTCTTACAGTTCTGGGCAGATGTTGTAGATAATGATGTTTACTTAATAAGTAGAGGACCTTCAATCTCTTTATATGGTAGAATTCCAGAGGATCCATGGACATAAAAAAGGGTAAACTATTCCTTTTTCAAGACTTTCGGTTGTGAAGCATTTGTCCATATTGATAAAGAAAATAGAACAAAGCCTGAGGAAAAATCCAAGAAGTGTAACTTTATTGAATGCGGTGTTAATTATTTCAGTTATCACATATGGGATTATGAAATAACAAAGTCATTAAGAGTAGAGATGCCATATTCAATGAGAAGGCCATGTACAAAGATCAGTTGCAGGGAAAGAAACAGAAAAAATAAAAACCAGAATACACAGTGCTTGATGAGATCATTGGAAAAGAAATTCCAAAGGAACCAGAAAATAAAAATGTACAAAAACAAGAGGAACAGATACCTCAAACTCCTGCAAGTGTGGTTAGAAGATATACCAGATTAAGTATACCCCCTAAACG
>JASDQU010819858.1:21964-35140 GCA_032191745.1 Picea mariana
AGATATTTATATGCAGCAGCCACAGGGATATGAGGTCAAAGGGAAGGAGAATTTGGTATGCATGTTGAAGAAGAGCTTGTATGGCCTAAAGCAAGCTCTAAGGCAGTGGTACTTGAAGTTTTATAGGTTTATGACAGAACAAGGTTATAGTAGATGTCATTCTGATCACTGTGTTTATTTTAAAAGGCTAGAAAATGGAAGCTATATTATCTTACTATTGTATACAGATGAAATGCTTATTGCAGGGTCTAATATGTAGGATATAAATGTGCTCAAGAAGAAATTAGATAATTCATTTGCAATGAAGGATTTGGGTGCTGCAAAGAAAATCCTTGGTATGAGAATAACAAGAGACAGGAAAAGTCACAAATTGACATTGTATCAGGGTGAGTACATAGAGAAGGTGTTGGAGAGGTTCATAATGCAGAATGCAGAACTAGTTAGTACACCTTTGGACAACCATTTCAAATTAACTAGAGAAATGTGTCCCAAGACACAAGAGGAGATAGAATACATGTCTGGGATCCCTTATTCATCAGTAGTTGGTGGCTTGATGTAATCGATGGTTTGCACAAGACCAGATATTTCACATGCAATGGGAGTTGTGAGCAAGCATATGAACAATCCACGTAAAGAACATTGGGAGGCAGTAAAGTGGATTCTCAAGTATTTGAGAGGTATTGCTACTCATGCATTATGTTTTGGGGGATCAGACACTTTTCTACAGGGATATGTTGATTCATATATGGAAGGTGATAAAGATAGCAGAAGGAGCACCATAAGGTATGTTTTTACTATAGGTGGAACAACAATAAGTTGGATTTCGAAACTGCAAAAGGTTGTTGCACTTTCAACAAAAGAAGCAAAGTATGTTTTTTCTACAAAGGGTAGTAAAGAAATGATTTGGTTATAGAGGTTTATGGAGGAATTGGGAAAGAAGCACGAGAACAACATGTTGTATTGTGACAATGAAAGTGCCATTCATCTTGCAAAGAAATCAACCTTCCATTTGAATACTAAGAATCTACAACTGAGGTACCATTTCATACGATCTGACTTGGAATATGGACATTTGAAGTTGGAAAAGATACACACTAGCCAGAATCCTACAGACTTGTTAACAAAGGGAGTAAACAGGGAGAAACTAAGTTCTTTCTTAGTTTCAGTTGGTCTTCAAGAATGAATATGAAGATGAGAAATTTTATAGGTCCAAGAAGGCTCATACTCCAACAGATACAACAACGATGGAGTTGTTGAGATCAGTCTCCAAGTGGGAGATTGTTGGTTGTGGAGCCTGGTTATCTTCCTAATTCACAGTTCTTTGTTTTCAGTCATGTTTATACCCAATGAAGACTTTAATCCCCAGAAAAATGTACACTCATCCACGCGGGGGAGTGCAAGGGGTGGTTACCTCCCCTGCGAGGTCTAGGGGAAAGAGGGCCCCCGATGGGGGTTTAGGGGTGAAGCCCCCAAAGGAACAATTGCCTTGTAAAAGTATATTTTAATTTCATTGTAAATCCAGACTGTTCATTATAAGGTCACAGATCTAACAGAAGAAGTTATGTTAGGGTTTTTTTCTCTAGAAGAAAACCCTCTCTTATGAGGAAATGTATTGTGGCTAGGTATGATATCAAATATTATATTTTGAGATAGGATATTGTAAAAGAAAGAAGAGGAAGTTACAATGGGTTTGTTGTAGGTTGCATCCCTTCGATTGCTGGATAATAATAAAGCAAGGACCTAGCAATTTCTTTGGTGTACATAGCCCAAAAAGGATGAACCACATATATTTGTGTCTCAATTGTATTGTGTATCTTCTGTATTTTATTTCCACATTTATTTTATTTTATTGCTCCGTGATCCTTTTTTTCTAACAACATCCACGACATGTAGTGAGGGAAAGTGTGGATACCCATGGAAATACAATGCACATAGTCACACATGTGAGGAAAAGTTGTGAAAGGCGAGGGATCTAAAATCTTGGGTTAGCTAAAGTTCGAAGGTATGTCTTTCTATGTGTGTTAGGGATTTATTTTGAATAAATCAGTAACATGTATGTCTCAGTAATTCATAACCCATTGATTTGGAGAATTATTTAGTGGATTTTGGCATGAGGAATAAGTGGTTACAATCTTAATGAGATATTGATATCATAAGTAGTAGAAATGGAGGTATTAGAAGCAACAACAACAATAGGTTATTTGTTATAGAAGCAGAGGTAGTGACAAGGTTGTCTAAAATTATATTTTTGGGCAGTTGGATGAGGAAAGGAAAGGGGGTTGTATCCTTATTTTGGTTGAAGCCGGTGAATTAGGGAGTTGGAGCTTTCTTCATGTTGCACCCTGTAAATAGAGGCTTGGAGCCTCCTTCCAGTTGTATCTATAGAAATAGGAAGTTTGTGCTTCCAATGAATGTACTCTTTGACAAATAAGAAAAGCATTATGTGTTTTTTTCCCACAATGGGTTTCCATGTAAAAATTCGGTGTATTATGTTTATGCATTGATTTATGGTACTAATGCTATATTAAATGTTGATTGAATATCATTTAATATTAATATTGTGGTTAAAGAAAGAAAAGTACTAATACTAATTAAACCCCCCTCTCAGTATTCCAACATGGTTTGCATATGTGCATGAAATGGGAATGGTACTATCTCCATCATATCCCTCTTCATAAATCCTATATTCCATGACCATAACCCAATGAAAAGGTTCTTAAATTGATTTCCTCTCACCTTTAGAGTGTGCTTTGAACATTGTCTATTGATCTCACCTTTGAACGAATGGTCAGATATACACATCCCATAATTCACTCCATCTCGGGTCACTTTCAAATTCAGCACGATCAATGATCCTATTTTAATAATATGTTGACATGAACAACCCACACAAACCAATAAGGTGGCTCATTAACACTTTTGCACTATGTGAGTAAATATGGGATTGACACGTAATCAATTCAATGGACGGTCCAGATGCATAGAGCGACACCTCCTCAAAATTAATGTTCATGCAACTCCAATTTTCTATTTTTTTTTATCTATCGTCACTCATGAATTTGGATCGATGATTTGATCTCTTGGTCATGCAGCTCTCCTTCCTATCCAATCAACAACTGGGAATTATTATGACGTTGACCTGACGATTGAGGTCCCTCTTTCCAACTGCATCCAATGGTTCTCACTTGTTTGGATCTACATAAAATGGTCTAGATACTTCCTGATTTTTCCAAGAGATCTGGTGTCCCTCTATACTAACCTTACGATCCAATCATCCCAATGATTCTACTTTATATATTATGGTTAGTAATCCTCGTTGTTTCCCCTTTTGAATTAACAATGGGTTATGATTAACCGAACTGGGATCGTTCATATAGGTTATGATAAATGATTGAAGGACCTCATTCCTCCAACTATGAAATGGGTTTCTCCATTTTTTTTCTCTCATACAAACACCGATCCAATTCTGGAACCAGAATACATGATTTAAGGAAGGGAATTCTTTTGTCCCATGACCATGATCTCTACTGGAGCTATTCTTCCTCAATCATAGTATTTAATATCTCAAAGGCCTGGAAAAATCAACTATGAAGAGAATTATTCATTGTTCCTGTAACATTCTCCTCGACAGATATTTCAAACACCCCCATAATAACCATACAATTCTATAGAGATACACATACAATCAACAAAAGTTTATAGGAAACACTAGAAACAAAGTTGTTCTTATTTATGTATTAATCAGAGTACATAAATACTATAAAAAATACATAAGGTTTCTTCATGATCTTTCATCCTCATACTCTCATTTAGCCTAATTTCCTCACTTGATGGACACCTCCTATGCCTTACAATCTTACAATTATTTATACAAAAATGATCCTGAACTAGAATTTGTTTAGATCTAAAATAATCTCAACAATATTCATAATCATCCTCCTAGGATCTCTAGATCTACAAATCACTCAAGAGAATCCACAATATCCTCTAACCCTCTCAATATATGTCCTTATGGGAATCATATCTGATTGCATTCATTGTCACTTAAGCCATTTTTATTCAAGGTAGAGGATCTAACTCTCAACAAACTAGATCTTAGGATTTCTCTCATCTTCCTCGGATGTCTCTCATTTCCAAATCCCTCTCATGTTCTCATAAATTCGATAACATTTACAATTAAATCCTCACTTTCATTATCAAACCCCTATCCTATGTCTCTCTTCTAGAAATCATAAAAGATAAGAAAATATAGTTAAAAAAACATGAGGGAACCAACTCCCTTAGTGAAATGAATACCCACTAGGTCTTGTCAAATAACGATTTGATGGAGGTAAGATGCTCCTGATTAGACTCCCAAGGAACAAAATTGTTCATGATCTCTTGATCATGAGTTCCAAATGTTGAAATCCTCCTAGATCCCAAACTTTATAGTGCAAATTGCTTGTCTCGTTGTCTTATTGCATCATTGTTGTTTGCAATTCTCCATTTTATCTACTGATGTAGATATTATTTTCTCATTCATGTCTTCTATGATACATCTTCACCATCAACATCCTCAATTCCTCAATCTCTATGTCCAACATATCCTTTTTTCGGTACACACTCTGCAATTTCTTGTTTTGTTGTTTCATTTTGTTGTTGTTACTACTATCCATTGGTTTTTGTATTATATATTCAAGAGTCTTACGCTCCTCTTCATCTATTCTCTTGTTGATTGTCACTTTCATTTTCTCCTCAAAATCAATTTGAGCTGAGTATGCAACTCCTCTGCAATCATCCTTATCAATCCTTGGATTGATCAACCAGTCTTCCAACATCCTTATCTCCTCATCAAAGTTTTCCATCATTAGGCCTAAATATTGATCTTATTATTTCTTTTGGATATCTCCATAATCCAATTCTCTTTTTTTTTTTTAATGCAGCAATAAATTTATGCATCTATACTTCAACACTCTCTTTGAAAAAATGTGTATGGACTTCTTCTTGGCTATCCTTATGATACAATGTTGTCTCATCCTTCATTTTCAAAACAAAATTCTCACTTGGTCCTCTCTCAAGGATTTAAAAATAAAGTTTATTTTTCTTCCTTCATCATGAAAAATTAAAGTGATTGTTTATCACCTACAAATCCTACAACCAGACACAAATTTTCAGTTACAAAAACATAATTCTTACTGTTGGACTATTGGATTACTGAGAGGGGGGGGGCTGAATCAGTAATGAGCAATTATACCAATTATTAATCCTTTAAACCACAAAGCATATTATTTTACTTATTCAAACATGTTCGTATGTTCATCATCAATATATTACTATATCATAAGCATTAACATTCATCAGTTCATAATAAACAATAATAAACAAATCCCCAAAATGCACAGTACACCAATATTTACATGGAAACCCAATGTGGGATAAAACCACAGAATGCTTTTCTTATATGTCAAGAATTACATTCAAGGAATCACCAACTTCCAATTCTCCAACTACAATTGCAAGGAGGCTACAACCCCCTAATTTCTCAGGATACAACCTGAGGGAAGCTCCAACTCCCTAATTCTATAGCTACAACCAGAAGGAGGCTACAACCCCCTATGTTCTTCGGCTAAAACTGGAAGGTGGCAATAACCACATAGTGTCTCATGATACAACCTAAGGGAATCTCCAACTCCCCAATTCTATGGCTACAACCAGAAGGAGGCTACAACCCCCTATGTTCTTCGGCTACAACCGGAAGGTGGCTACAACCACCTATCCTTGCTCCGTCCAACCACCCTAAAATATAAGTAGAATGATGGAACCATTGTCACACTATCACTATGAGATATACTATTATAAACCTGTATCAATAAACCTACACCAAAAAACCTATAACAACTTGTACCATAAAACATGTTATCAAATCCCATAAACAAGTGCATCAACCATGCACCAACCTCTACATCAACATGTACCCTAAACAAGTGCATCAACCATGCACCAAACTTGTAAAAATAACCTATCAAAACAACTTGTCCAAACAACCTATCACAACAACCTGTCTCATCAATCTTATCAACCAAATTAGATCTACTTGTTATGAGGATAATCCCTCTATGGCTAGGGTGAACCATAGCATAAAGGTATGACTGAAGAAATCAACTCAATTTCAACATATGCTATATAAACTAATGTGTAAGAGAGGCAATAAAGAGGCCTACCTTGTCCAAATGTTTGATGATGTCCACCTTTGAGCACTTCGGCCCAAAGCTTGATACCTGCAACCAATTCTCAACAAACAAGCAGATAAAGCATATAGTGATAATATAAAAGGTTAGCAAATTAGATAGAATAATCCATTAATATACAAAACAAACATTCCCATGGATCATAAAACATATATTCATAGATGGGAAAGGAGTATTTCTATTAATAAATGATCAATATAAATGAAAATATTACAGACTTCCATGTCAGCACGGTTCAGAACCAAGAAACTGAGTTCCTTCCAACTGGGTATCCACCACTTCAATCCTCCACCAAAGGAAATCTCATATAAGGGAGACAAAGAGGTTCTCCATCAACAAGGGAAGAGCTTGGGGATTGAACACTGTGTTCAGACTTAAAGGACAAAGGGATGTAGACTCAATATGAAGTAAATAATTTCTCCACAGTAACTTTGCTCTCAAAGTTGAATTCTCTTTATTTCCATAACTCGGAATTTGCTTCTTTATAGCCTTCAAAATGCAAATAAAGGGATGAGTCAGAACGTTTACAATATATGGAAGGCCAAGGATTAGAGATCTCATGTCATGACATGGAAACCTGACATTTAATTTTTCTTTTCTGGCACACATTTCGATGTATGTTGGTTGTAGTGGAGCAACCTGCGTATATGCTTGTTGTATAACTTGCAAGGTGCGTACAAGTGGAAAAATTTATATTTTTATCTATGGATTTTATCATCAAGGAAAGTAATTCTGCATGGGGGAATGGAATAAGGTCCTCTCTGCAAGATTGCATAGGGTGAGACAAATATTTCTCTAACAGATGCCCCCTAATGTGTGAGGTCAGAGGAGTATATGCAATGGCCAAAATACATTATAAATAACCCATAAGTGGAGTGGTAGAGAACTAGCTAGATGAACTCAATTGCTCATTACATTTTGTACTGACTTTGCATACATGGCTGCCAAAAATACACTGCAGATACATGTGAAAATATACCAAACAAGTGTCTGTGGCCATGAATGGGCAGATACAAATGTGTTTACATGCCTAATATCTATCATAGTCATGAACAAGGTACAATAGTACCAGTCTCAAAACCAATCTGAAGATGTTTGTATATCATGGAGTACAATCTGATCTCCTATGACCACTGAAGTCATATAAGTACTGGTCCAATAAAAAGGAAGCAACAACTCAAGAAAGTTGTGTCCACACAGTGATGTCTTCAAGTCTTCTACAAAATCCGCCAAAGGTGCAAGTATATATCATGTAAATAAGGGAGTTTAGGTCGAACAAAATAAGACATCATTTGATTACCGGTCATTGATGTATACCATTAACAAATGCGAGACATACTACCAATAATGAAAGTAGGTATCAAGGAACTGAGTACATTCTTACAAGTTTGAATAGAGGATTTGGTGTCGAATACCTAAGGAATCCGTCAAACAAGAGACATTGATGTATTCCCAACTATCGATGGTGAGAGAATCTACCATTGATGACTGCAAGCTTCAAGGTACTCATAAGACTCTAGGTCTCATTTCCAGATAATGGGTTGATGTAGATGGAAAGAGAACCACTGAAAGGAGAGAATTAAGGCATCTCTTATCAGTCAGCATGAGGTACAAAGTTGGAGCTTCATGATTTGGTGGAAATTGGATGAAGAACAAGTTCACAAACCAATGAACCTGTGCGTATTTCACATGTGCCAAGTGTAAGAGGTATACGAAAAGACCCTCTAAATAGAAACCAATGATGAAAACTATTAGAAAAGGTGAGGAAACCACCAATAAGGATAATTGAATCCAAGACATTGCATGAATCCCAATGTGTGAATATATGTCTTACCATCGAACACAAGGGAAACCACCCAGTCAACGACCAATGATGAAATGTCGACTGTTGGGTTCAAGGTTACCTAACAATGATGAAAGTAGGGCCAGGGTGCATGATAGGACTAAAGTATCATGCGATTCTGAGACAAACTGAGGGTGTGTCCGACATGCAAAGTCAATAGTTCTAAGGAGTGGTTGACACAGGTTGATATACTTCCTTTGAACAAGAGCATGAGACATATGGTGGACTCTAGCAGCATATGACCAATGATAAAATCATGAGATACAGGAGGCATCAATGAAGTTCTCTATAGGGACTGGAAGAGTAACGAGTCAGTAGAGAAGACTATGTAACAATCTCAGCTTCCTAAGGCCATCCTAAACCCAAAATTATGGTGAATGGACTCAAATAACTTTGTTCTATGTTCAAAGGTGACACGACAGCTGCCAACATAAGATAATACTCCATTCCCACCCATCTTTTTTTGTTTTTTCATAACAAATGAATGTTATGATACAGAGGAGAAAACAAGTGTTGCAAGTAAGAAAAACTAGTTCCAACAGTGGAACATACCTATTCTCAATACAAGTAAGTGCATTTGGGAGATGAACACTCAGGGGAATGTTCTTTCCTAGGTATAGGGTGTCAAATTGTGAAGGATATAAACAAGGCTCTCCTTGGTTGAGGATGTAAAACTATTGAGGCAAACAGTTTATAACGCAAAGCGAGAACTGGTTATAGTCTCAATACTGCAAGCAAGGGCATGAAATGCAATCACATCTTAACGCCAAAAAATGTCATTTTTTATGTCTTTTAGTCTACTTGGTGTGAAAAAGGGATAAACTTGTGCCAAGTAGACGTCTTTTCAAATCCAATTTATGAGTGTGAAAAAGACAAGTTCACTCAGTGATATTTTCTATTTTTGGTAACGAGTTAGAAAAGAGATTAATTAAGACTCAAGACCTTTCAAATCCAATTTAATGAGTGTGAAATCAACAAATCACTCGACGATATTTTCACTTTTTGAAAAGGATTCTGAAAAGAGATTAACCAAGTCTCACGACCTTTCAAGTCCAATTTAATGAGTGTGAAAGGGACAAATCACTCGACCATCATTTCATTTTTTGAAGGAGTCGAAAAAGAGATTAACTCAGACTCGTTAGGGAGATTCTAGGAGACAAGTCATGGGGGAGGCCAAGGCTCCTGTGTGGACCTTATGTGGAATGCAAGTATCTTACGAAGAATCGACACAAGCTTGGGAAGACCCAAAACTCTCCAAGTCGAGGGGGACAAAGTGCTAAAGGAGGTTATTGTCTATGTGATATATCGGATAATGTCTCTTCCTGGAAAAGACATAGGCATAGGAATTGGATACCCCACAAAACCATCCCAATAAAAGGGAATCTTGTCAAGAATTGGAGGGAGAGAACTCGGGAAGAGTAAAAATCTCTCTTGTTTAGAAAGTGAAGTAATAGAAATGATAAGGACATGGCATAGAAGGTATAGAACTAGAACCAGAAGAATGATATCAACCAAAAATTACATTGGTGTGACCACTTACTTAGACTTATCACTCTCCAAGAGAAGAGTGGGGTCGATCAAAGATTGCATCGATACAACCACTTCCTCAACCATTCATTGAATAATATACGAGACAACAAGGTCAAGAGATGCGTCACCCCTAAAAATAGGAGTGTTGCCAGTCGAAGATTGCATCGACATGACCATTGGTTGAACAAGATGTGAGACAACAAGGTCAAGAGATGCATCACCCCCTAACATAGGAGAGGTGTCATTCACAGATTGCATTGAAATGACCACTGTATGGGATACGAGACAATAAGGTCAAAGGATGCATCAACCCCTAAAGGAAAAGGGGTGTCAGCCAAAGATTGCATCGACATGACTGTCATATCAACCCAAGAAAGAACAGAGTGTGGGGAAAACATAGACAACTCAGAACTTGAAGGGCCCTCAAGTGAGAACCAATCTTTCGATATGCCAACAGTAGCAGGACACAAACGAGTAAGGTGGTTTCCTTCACAAGTCCTGCAAAGGAATCTGGCCTTACATCTGAAACATCTAGTCTTCTCAATCATATGAATTCCCCCAGCATAACTTGCAGTGGCTGGTGACATTCTCCCAACATGAATTGCAGAGGCTAGTAACAAATCTCCAACATGACTCACAGAGGTTGGCGATGGATCCCCAACATGACTAGAAGAGGTTGGTGATGTATATGTAGTGTGACTAGTAGTGACCAGACATGTGCCCCCAACATGACTTGCAGTGGCTAGTTCCAGGTCTTCAACATGACTCACAGAGGTTGTCGACCAATATCCAACATGACTAGCAAAGGTTGGTGATATAATGTCAGCATGACACACAGTCACTAGACTTGTGGCGGTGGTGGGTTGTGGAATTTGAGACCAAGTTCCAAGGAAAGATTGGTTTTGAGAAATTGTAGGCGAGGAAGGATCCTTGTTTACACCCTGTTCGATAGGATATGATCCTCCTCCATATTGATTCATAAAGGGTTGTAAGGGCATCGATGATGAGGAAGCTACTTGTGAAGAGAAAGCGACATGACAAGGTTTACTCATATGAGGATATATGTTTCCCCTAGATGAAGGAACTTCATGAAGGGGGTTGCCCATACTATAAAAATAACTCCCCCCAGATGAAACACCAGAGGACAAATGGAGGTCCGCCATGGGAAAAGTGTTCGTAGGAACCAACATAGCAGAAGAAGGATAAGTGGACCGAGTGTAATAAGTAGAATGATTTCTTAATTGGGCACTTACTTCTCGCATAGTGGATTTGTAGGAAGGAAGATTCCAACCTCTTACCATAAGAGGTGTTTGAAGGATATGACTCCCACCAAACAAAGAGGGAGAATAAGGAGGCATCATGCCCCCATACCCAAAACTTTTATTCGCATAAGGAGGTGAGAAAGAGGATGGGAAGTGCAAAGACATATCAACAAGAGAATGACTAGAGACCCAAGGCACAAACTAAGTTTCATAGTCATGCATACCATAATGAAAAACAGAAGGATTTGTCACCATGAAATGAGTAGGCATCATGGGGCAGGTAGTGGTAAATGAGGGAGCCAAAGGAACTCCACTATCCATGATAAAGGGAACTTAGTATAACTTCTTAAGGTCAAATGGTAATCAAAGATCACACCAAAAGTCAAACGACCAATATTCATGCAGACGGGGTAAAGTGGTTGAATGGCCTCCCTCCCTAAAGAAGTTATGTCTCACCCAAGAGGGGCCTGAGACTCCCTGCTAAAAATCAGAGGTAACATAATCAGTTATAAGGGCCCTCACGGGCTTAAAAACCAGTCGGTCAAATCCCCCCAGAGAGGTAATCCTCCATAAAGGTTGTGTGTTGTCCAACCCTTATCTGACCCAAGGTACCTACAGAATAACCCCTACAAGTAACCTATGAGATACCTAATTCAAGAAACTAATAAACCATTGTATAATCGATGCAAAAGTGAGCAGTTGTAAGTCGAGTCCACCGTATGGGCAGGGTAGAAAAGCCCAAAACCTTGAAATCACCACCTCTCACAGAGGTAAGGGAAGTAACAAGATCCCCAGATATGAATAGATCCCCAGAAATATCTCTGATGCTAGGAAGGTATCAGGGGAATATCTCTTCAATAAACTTCGTGCGACCTCGTGATTAACTCCGATGTGAGCGGAGCTTCCCGATCTTACCAATTATACAATGTATTTCTCCACTCCTTGACTTGGACACAAATGTTGATTTAATTGCCTTGGAGAAGTTTACTCAAAAAATCCTATTCCAAGGCACTAAATCCTAGGCTAGTTTGTGCACCCTAGAAAATAAAATTGTTACTAATAAATTTTAAATTATAGCATTTATTTTATGGTCATGATTACTCAGAAAGGTATGGTGATGAAACTCATGGTTTTATGACTCTGTAAGAAAAAATATGAAAATAATGCAAAGTGTTAACTTTAACTTTTAATGTATGATATGATCCTAAAAATGGTGGAATTTTCAAATTCACCACTGTGATTTAGAAGTAAAATAAAATCTTTCGCTGTATGCACTAAGCTAATGATAAAAAATCAAAGACAAAAATGCCAAGCAATGAAAAATGCCTATATTTTTTTGTGTTTTCAATATATCTAAACCAAAAATGCATGGAATGAAAAGTATCTTGATATATATATCCCTACTGTGTATAAAAAAGAGATAACTCAAGAAGGATATCAAGCAATGAAACACCCAGCCCAATATACAAGGACAATAAAAATGAAAATATGAAGAGAAATTGTTTTCCCAAAAATTCAACCAAAAGAGGGTTTCCTCTCATCCCACATGCACTCAAAAGACACTAAAGGGACCTAAGAAGACTCAACAAGCATCAAATCCCACCCAGCAAACACCAAACCAAGAAAATAGGCAAGGAGAAAAGGTGTTCGCGACTATTTGGGCAAATAGAGCATATATACGCAGCTTGTAGTGAGACAACCTGCGTGTATACGTGACTGTCAAGCAAAAAGGTGCATTTATGATTTGAAACGAGGCCAGGCAAGGGAGAAAGGATGAAAACTTAGATCCATAGTGAACATGAGTTGTCAAGCAATGATACGACAAGAACCACAATAGAAATGAGAGAAATCTAAGGAGAAAAGTACTTCAAACCCTAAAAAATAAGATTCATCCCTAGTGGAGTCGTCAATTCTGTTACGAGGAAAATATCTCTATGGCTAGCGTGAACCACAACAGATAGGTATGAATGCAGAAATCGACTCAATTAAAACATATTCTATATAAAATAATGTGTAAGAGAGGCAAGAAAGAGGCCTACCTCATCCAAATGTTTGATGATGTCCACCGTTGAGCACTTTAGCCCAAAGCTTTGTACCTGCAACTAGTTCTCAACAAACAAGTAGAGAAAGAATATAGTGATAATATAAAAGGTTAGCACATTAGATAGCATAATCCATTAATATACAAAACAAACATGCCCATGGATCATAATACATATATTCACAAGATATTAGTTGGATGGGAAATGATTATTTCTATTAACAAATGATTAGCAGAAGTGAAAAAATTACAGACTTTCGTATTGGCACGGTT
>JASDQU010819859.1:75277-89835 GCA_032191745.1 Picea mariana
GGTAGATTTAAAGGGGTATTATGAAATCAACTCCTTCTTTGAGTATTTCTCCCTTTTGTTGAATCTTGCAAAGCCATTGATGGGCCCGATGAAGAATATAAAGAAGAATTATGACATGAAGGAAATACTTCATTTTGAATCTTTTCAATGGAGTTTCCAGGGAGTTCATTCTCCCAAATATTTGATGCTTCTTGTTTCTTCTTGAAATTACAAAAAATGTGAGCCATGCTTAAAATAAGCAACAATTTTCTTGAATCTTCTTCTCAAAACTTTGAGCCATGGAGATTTCTGGTTCCTCAAATATCTTGAAATAAATCATCCCCAGTATGGTCGCAAAAAATGTTGACGATTGAATCCGTCAGGACCAAAACAACAACCTCATGAGGACATTAGCCCCCCGTCATTTTTAGAGAGGTGGTTCTTCTATTTAAATAAAATATATATCTTTGAATATATTGGAGTAGGGAGAGTGCTAGACAACAAACCCCAAATATTTATTGCTTGAATTTAAATGAAAATGGTTCTTAATTAACCCAATTTGATATTTATGTGCAACAAAAGTCTTTTTACAATAGGAAAGTATTGGAGGGCTCTGGCGTCAGAATTAAATTGTGATCACCATCACACACAATATTCCTAATAATATATAAATACATCCATATCTTCTTCATAGGAGAGAATGATTTGATCATCTCAATTTTTTTCAATAGAGTACTGCAATCAAGATCAAAATAGAATTTGATAGGTCAACCTCAAATACCTCATACTTAAAACTCAAAGTTACAAGATACAATCAAGATCAACCTGAAGCAATTCTTTGTGGAGTTTTATTCATGAAAGATGTTCTTCATTACAAAATATTTGACAGCCATGTATGTGGCTGAAAATACTCCATGATCATATAAGAAAATATTTTCGAAGAATATACGACGAACACTCAACAACTCAGCCTTATGCCCAACTCTGAGATTCAAGCATAAAACTATGAGAAGTGGTGTAAAAGAATATATAAAAAAATGGAGAAGATGAAGATTTTTTTCTTTTGATCGGAAGCTTGATTGTGTATCCATGGTTGTACCTTATTCTTCCTCTGATCTTCTTCCCTACCCCTTTGACAATACTGATTCTTGGACCTTTGATGAAGCCTCTCTTCTTTTTTTAAGAAGAGATTTTCTAACTACCTGAGTAGTTAGGGTTTTCTCTCTCTCTCTCTCTCTTGAAATTCCCGTACAAGTTTCTTCTTGAAACATTACCTTTAATCAATGACTCATTAATGAATTCACTTAATTAATACAACTATATTGAAAGTGGGTCCCTCTCCTTTTTTAATAAAAATTTTAAATAAACTTTTATTTTCACAATTTAATTAATTTCCCATTAAAATAGGACGGCTGTACTTTAATTTTATGGAAGTTAAAACCAAATTTTTAACCATATAAATCACTTATGATGTTCTCTTAATAATCTCATCTTTCCAACGATATAAAGTTTGTGCAAATCCATCGCCTGGATCTCAAGATATGAGCTCGTGAAGTTGAGTTGTCACGCAGGCCCATTAAAAATGAAACTGACTTATATTTTAATTTCTGAGAAAAATGTATCAACTTTCAGCACTTGAAACATGTACCACCGTATTCTACGTTTAAACACCTTTCCAACGATATAATTTTTGCGCGATTCCGACACCAAGAGATCAAGATATAACCTTTTCAAGATCGTGACTCAACCACCATCGATCAAGTTTGATTGGTAAATGTGGACCCTTGATTTAATTTTGACTTCCTTTGTTGAATTTCAAATTTTATTCATAATTCTTATCCCACATGTACGAGAATAAAAGAGTCCTAGTGGTATGTAATTTGAAGTGTAATATACACTTGACAATAAATAAAGAAGAGAGGAGACTATGGAGCTTGGAGGATTCGAACCTTGGAAAATTGTTGATTATAATAATAATTTTGCATGCCTAGTCGACCACCAATATGCCCAGTGAACAATGATGAGTCACCCAACCAAATTTTTCCACATGTCATCACTTGGTAGGCTAATAGTCTACCAATAAGAATCTGCCATATGTTATCCAATAAAATCATGCCATGTGTCACTTTTTGTATGTTGCCACGTGTCTCCATTAATTAGTTGCCATATGTCACCATCCATTTAACTGCCATGTGTCACTTGGAGATGTTCCTCATAGAACTTAGGATAGGAAAAATATTATTAAATTTATATGGCGAATTTGCGAACGTGAATACATATGAAATAAATATTATCAATCCTCACCAACCAGTGAACTCGTGGTAACTCATATATTTGGCTAAGTGTTGGAGGAGTTGCATAGTAAAGAGTAGTAAAAAGAGTTGTGTGCATTATGAAGGTGGCAGAAGTCAAAGTGCACTCTTAAGAAATATCACCAATCAACCAACCCACGGTAAGCCATAGTAAATAAGAGTAAGTATATAATGGATCACGTGAAATATGGAAAGAAATATGGAAAATATGAAATATATGGGAAATAAAAGGAATTACGTTAAATTTGGGAAAAGAAAAAGGGAAAAAGGAAAGAAATGGAAAAATGGGATAATGAAAATGGAAAGGAAAATAAAAAGAAATGGGAAAATAAAGGAAAAGGGAAATGAAAGTGAAAATGAATAAGGAAAAATGGTTAATTGTGGAAAAAGGTAATGGGAATACGAAAGTAATGAGATAATGAGAAAAATGACCAAGTATAAAATGAGAGAATGAGCAGAGGTGAAGGAAAAGGGAAGGAGAGAACATGTCACTTAGAACATTTTTCATATTTCTTCTTGTAATACCTCCATTGGACTTCTGGACATAAGTATGCGTATCTTGGTCATGGAGACTCAGAATTTCCGCGAAACACATGGCGAAGATGATACCGATGGCTATGCAATGAACATATAACAATTCAAAAATCTTCATCTTCCAATATCATTTTTTTTTATTAATCCAAGAGTGGGAAAATATAGATAACCAAATTTTGATCAACACTTAGTTATCAACTAGGGTATAAGTTGAGTGAATAAGAATGGACTTCAAGATGTGCATTTGAAAATTTATTCACTTTATTATTATATAATAATTTTACATCAAGAAATTTCATTGTTAAATTCAAATTTTTATTGAAATTAAAATTAACTTAAATTTGTCATATATTTGTTATTTTAGTATTATTTAAAAGTATAAGTTTTAACTATAGTTTAATATGTTAGTTTAATTATTGGTTCTCAATGTTATTGGGATTTTGGTTAGTTTTGTGCCAATACGAAAATGTTTGAAACTTCTTCGGTTCAACATATTAGTTTATATCAATGGATTTACTAAAACTACCTTTCACAAATATAGAGAAGCATCTCTCATATTTTTTTGAATTTTTTTTCTTAAAATAATAAAACTTTCTTTCACAATTTTTTCTTAAAATAATATTGTGACCTTAAAAATAAATTATTACTATAATATAAACTAAACCTTAACTAGCATATTAACAATTAACTAGAATATTAATTATTAACAATTAACTAGCATATCAACTATTAACAATTACAATGTATTCAATATTCAATAAAAACAAGGCTGCATGGCAGCAGAGTCCCTGCCAGGTTGGGATGGGAGTAAATGCGACCTAGTACAGACATGTGGCTAGAAATTTGAAATACATTGAAATACTTTTATACATAGGAAATATGTACTTTTGTAATGGATCGTAGGTTGTCGGGCTGGTGATATACAAAAAGCACCGACAGTTCCGCGATACAGAAATTGAGCCTCTGATGTTCTTTGCGATATAGAAATCGAGGAGTGGAGTTGCAGACTATAGAAATTCATCACAAATAAAAAAATTATACATACGAAATATGTACTTGTATAAAGTAGATATTTAGTTTGATACATACGAAATTTCTACTTTTATAAAGTATGGGGAAGATATTTTATAGAGGATGCAGGGAGCCCTCATTGCATACTTAGCCAGTTTTTGGATCGCGGGTTCTCGGGCTGGCGGGTTCAAAATTGGGCCTCTGATGTTCCGTGGCCTACAAATAGCACCGACAGTTCCGTGATATACAAAATAACAGGTGGAGTTTAGTTTGCTTTAAAACTAAGGATTTTCTTAGACAAAAAGATATAGCATTGCTGAATTAGTTTTCTTTGCACATGTTTTATAGAGCATGCAGGGAGCGATCATTCCATACTTCGCCAGTTTTTGGATCGCGGGTTCTCGGGCTGGTGGTTTCAAAAATGGGTTTCTGTTGTTTCATGCCCTACAAACAACATCGAGAGTTCCACGATATAGAAATTGACAAGCGGCGTTGCATTTGTTACATATCTCTGGAAATTACATCAACATTTAAAACATCAACGTCATTGAAGACCAAAAAATTAGCATACAATAGGAGACAAGAAATGTAACATATCCGAATTAGTTTTATTTGGAACAAACAAGAAAGGTTCCTAGAAACCCAAAATTTAGTATACAATAAGGGCATTGTCGAATCAGTTTTCTTTGTAATTTATCAAAAAATAATAATGTCTGTTACATGTTTTTGGAAATTGGCGGGTTCAAAATTGAGTCTCTGATGTTTCGTGGCCTACAAATAGCACTGACAGTTCTGTGATATACAAAATGATAGGCGGAGTTGCGGACTATAGAAATTTACAAAAAAATAATGTCTGTTATACAATAGAATAGTAATAACGTTTTCCCAAATTAGCTTTCTTTAAAACTAAGGATTTTCTTGGACAAAAAAGATATAGCATTGCCGAATGAGTTTTCTTTGTACACATTTTATAGAGCATGCAGGGAGCGGTCATTCCATACTTTGTTAGTTTTTGGATCGTGGGTTCTTGGGTTGGTGGTTTCAAAAATGGGTCTCTGTTGTTCCGTGCCCTACAAACAACATCGAGAGTTCTGCGATATACAAATTGAGAAGTGGTGTTGCGAACTATACAAACTTATTATAAAATAAATAATGTTTGTTACATATCTCTGGAAATTACATCAACATTTAAAACATCAACGTCGTTGAAGACCAAAAAATGAGAATACAATAGGAGACAAGAAATGTAGCATATTCGAATTAGTTTTATTTGGAACAAACAAGAAAGGTTCCTGGAAACCCAAAATTTAGTATACAATAAGGGCATTGTCGAATCAATTTTCTTTGGAATTTATCAAAAATTAATAATGTCTATTACATGTTTCTGGAAATTTAAATGCGTTTGTCATATAGACTGGGGTTGGGGCATTTAAACATGACAAATGGAAATTTAAATAAGTACAAGAATTAGGAACATTGAAAGAAGTGCGCGACGGTAGAGAGGAACACCTGAAAATAAGAAATTGGAAGTTAAGAGTGTTTGGTTACAGCTTTCTATTGAAAGAGGACATAAGTGGATTGATAAAGAAGAGAAGATGACAACATAGACTTACACTGGATTGATAAACAAAACAAGATGGCAATATAAACTTACTATGAAGCTGATGCGTTTTTGTCGCTATCGTCGATGGGCATTGTAGTCCTGTTGACCGGTTGTTTCCCTTCCTGGATGAGGCCATCCATTCTCTCTTGGAACCATTCTTTGATGTATCTTTTCATGGGGGCTGTGTTGGTTTCATCCCATATTTCTATGTCGTAAAGGTTGTTTTCTAATTTCTTTATATCCATTGAAATACTATACAGAGTATGTTCAATTTCTTCATTGTGTGAGGCATAGTCCAGTACCCAACACTCGTTCTCATCTAGACGATGTTCAAGTATGTTGTAAAATTTTTCAAAAGACAACCCATTTGAAATATCAATTTGTTCCTTGAAGGCTTCTTTGGTGACTGACAAGGATTTGAGAATTAAGTTAGGATATTGAACCTCGTTGGTAGTTCCGGCTAAGTCCAGCTGGAGAAGGCTTGTGAATAAATCTTCCTTTTCTTACATGACTTGAAAATGAGCTACAAGTTGTCAACTTTCTTTTGCCATCATGATTTTAATTTTTTGGTGCGCTTTGGCGAGGGGAGTTTCTCTTGTCTTCTTTTCAATTTCGATGTATTGTTGGCATATTTTGCAAAAGGGGCCAATATCTGATCACAGAAAAGATGTTCATTTTTTAAATTCATCTCCAATTGTTCCAGCAAATCATTGGCCTTATTTCCGAAGGAAACTAAATTTTGTGATGTTTCCAAGGCTTCAGTAACTACCTGCATTCTTTTGTTGATGTTATTCTCTACAAGGGATCTAGAGCATGCAAGGAGGGTAGAGGATACTTTCATCTTCGCTGCAGTGGTAGCAGGCATGATTTTTTCCAAAGGACTGGCAAATTATGGAGTTGCAAGGAAAGTCTGCTCAAATTCGTTGAGGCATTGTTTCATATTGGCATTTTCTATCTCAATTCCTCCAATGGAATCACGAAGAATGTCACCGGTTCCCTGGTGAAATTGGCATATTTGGGACGGTGACATTTTGCTAAAGTTAATCTCCGCATGAGATTTGCCTTTCCTATTTGTTACATCTCTCTTTTCAATGACCAGACTTTTAGTTTGGATGTCAAAAATAGCGCTTTGGATTACAAAGGATTCATCTATGTCAAAAAAGTTGGTGTCCGATATTTCCACCGCGAACGACCCAATTTTCTGCATGTGCTCAACATCAATTTCAAGTTGCAGTTTTCCACTTTCAATTTGGGGTTCCTCCACCTGCCCTGCATTGTTTTTTCTCTTCTTCATCAGTGGAATTTTGTGAGAGCTATCAATATTTATGTGAGGAGGGTTCTTATCTCCTCTTCCGTTCGAAGATTTCTGGGTTGCTTTCTTACTGGGGTGGACCATCGAAGTGATTCTCTGTGATGTCGTGCTCTTGGGAGTGCTGGCAGGGGACTGGGTACTCTTATCACCAGATACTTTTCCATGTTGTCTATACAATTCAATGGCGCTTTGCAATCTCTTTGCATCGCAATCGACAAAAGAAGGATTGTTGTCGACACTGTTCCTATCTTGGGTCAGGTGTGTATGGATAAAAGAGGTGTTAAAGCCAACACCCAATAAATTTTCTCGAAAAATTCCATTAGGGTCGAACCCTTTTATCCTTTCAGCGTATGTTAGGTTCAATTTATTGAAATGGGTGACAAAATCATCAATCTTGTTGATGTTTCTACACACGAAGTCTTCGACTTTCCAGGGTAGAGGAATGAACTGTTTTTTTTCTTGTCATGGAAAAAATGCAACCAATGGTTGTATTGCCTTGCTATTTCTGCAACAAACATCTTGTCCGTGATGTGGCATGGAAGGAAGACATGATTTTCCTTAGAGCCAAAGACCATGAGGACACTGTGATTTTCCTCTTACTCAAGTGTGCCCTTCTTGTTCAAAAACTTGGTTACCTATCCAGACATCCACAAAGCATCCTTGTCTAACAATAAATCTTTGAAAACTGAGACAAAGCCATTAAAAACTTCATAAAAACAATGGGAGGCCTTGTGTCTCCATAGGGCCTCGTGCCATAATGTTACTGGGTCGAATCCACAATTTATTTTATTGGAAAGAGAAAGTTTTAGAAACATATAGCAATACACAATTGCGAAAATCAAGTAGGATGACATATAAAATTTATTCTATTATTTGAATCGTGACAACTGGGAGCAGAGCTCAAGAAATTAGCTTCCCCAATCGAAAATGTATTTTTCCTTGACTATGAAATACAAAATATAGATAATTATATGGGAAATGCTTGATGTGGATGCCTGTCCCATTATTCTTGTAACCAACCAAGCAATTTCCCGGAATGGATTTCTAAAGGAACTTACCTGCAACCTTGTGATATCTTCAGGAACTGTTGTCGGGTCTTCGAGGAAGTCCGCTAAGATGTCCAACCCATTATGATGTTTTTCTAGAATCTGTTTGCAGTCTTGTCCTCTGAACATCAATGTTGGGTTTGACAATTTTAATATCTCACAGAAGAGATGAGGTGAAAAAGAAACAGGAGAATGGTCGCGTAGTGGAATAATTCTTTGGCCTGGAATATATTTTTCGGTGCACCAAGAGACCACCTCCTTAGAGTCAAAAACCTTAGGAACACAGCCTGCACGAGCGATTCCAGAGGTCCAAATCACTTCATTTTGGGCGGAACGTGATGAATAGTAAAAGTATGCCCTGGACCATTGAAAGCTATGGTCCTCTTGTGTGAACATATTTACTGTATCTCCACAAAAGTGTTGTTGACCTGGTGCCATAAGTCTACAAGAACATTTATTTTTTCCAGCCAATGAATGAAATGAAAAGTTGGAAGGGATAATTTAACCCTGCACAAATTTTGGTTGAAAGCGTGTGAATGGAAGATGTCCTCGAGACTTTCATTGATTAATGACAATTTGGATGGCTATTGCATGATGCATTGTTAACATTAAACAATACTAATTGCATACATAGAAATGCCAACATGTTGGATATTGCAATGAACGATTAAGCATTGTAGATTTCTTGAGCGGCCTAACATGAGGACGTGTGTTGGAGATGAACAATCGGAAGGGACACAATAACTCTCCACACATCTTGGTTTAATGCATAATAATGGGAGATATCCTCGAGGTTTTCGACCATTAATGACAATGTTGAGGGTTCTTGCATGGTCAACTATTAGCATGAAAGGTTTCTAATTGCATAGTAATAAAGTACAGAGGTCGCGGGCAGGGAAACAAAAACAAACAAGGTTGCAACGTACAAGCGTTGAGGGTGAGGGCGCGAGGGTCAAATTGTATGTCTCAGAAATTTTTGAGTGCAATACATGTAAAAGCGAAGAGGATATGGTAGGACAACCGAAAGCATAGGAAGTTAGTGGGGATGGAAGGTGGCAAGAGATAGTTTGAAACATTTGTGAGCAGTGGTAGAGTGACTGCGCTGGAATTGTAGATTTTGTCAACTCAACAACAGGAGAATCCAAAACAGGTTGAGAAGGTGTCTGCAAAGGAGGCGAGGCCCGAACCTTCTAATTGTATCGCTCTGAACATTTGAATGCATAATCTGTAACACGGAAGAGCGGACGATGTCAGAATCCGGTAGTCAATTTGTATATTGCGGAGAGTGCAATCCCAATTGTTTCGTACCTCTGTGTCCAGTTGTCAGTACTAAGAGATAATTTAGTATTCAAAATAATTTTTTAGATACTGTTAGATAGTTCATAGGGACTAGCATCTGTAAACAATGGCAATCTCCACCCCACTAGTCCTGCATTCCATGTGTCAATTTGTATATCGTGGAACTGCAAGCACTGTTTGGAGGACACGAAACAATGGAAATGCAATGTTGAGTTAGCCACTCCGCAGGTTCACTTGTTAATTTTTATATCGCAGAACTGTGGGTGCTATTTGTAGGCCACAGAACAATGGAGGTCCAAGTTTGAGCCCGCCTGCCCGAGAACCCGCAATCCAAAATGTCGCTAGATATCGAATGCGGAATTTGTACATGCTCTATAAGATATCATGGGAATTAGTGCATTCTCTATAAGATATCATGTGCATACTTTATAGTCCCATAATACACGGGAAGAAAAAAAAGGGAAAAAGAACGGAGTAGTTAGCAGTGGAATTGTAGATCACAGAAATTTAGAGTGGAATATGTATATAATAGAGAAACATATTGAAAGCATTGAAATCAACAACGGTCGATCGGATTCGTTGTATGATTATATAGATGGAGATAAACATATGTCAACCCGCCAACGCTGGAGTTGCATATTTCGTGAACCGAGAAACAGGAGGATCCAAAACAGGCTGAGAAAGTGTTTGCAAAGGAGGCGAGGCCGAGACCTTCTAATTGTATCACTCCAAACATTGGAATGCATAATCTGTAACATGGAAGAGCGGATGATGTTGGAATCCTGTAGTCAATTTGTATATTGCGGAGAGTGAAATCCCAACTGATTCGTACCTCTATGTCCAGTTGTCACTACTAAGAGCTATTTTAGTATTCAAAATAATTTTTTAGATATTGTTAGATACTTCATAGGGATTACCATTGGTAAACAATGGCAATCTCCACCCCGCTAGTCCCGCACTCCGTGATTCAATTTCTATATCGCGGAACTGGGAGCGCTGTTTGGAGGACACAGAACAATATAAGTGTAATGTTGAGTTATCCAGTCAGTAGGTGTGCTTGTCAATTTGTATATCGCGGAACTCAGGGTGCTATTTGTAGGGCACAGAACAATGGAGGCCCAATTTTGAGCCCGCCCGCTCGGTCGAGAACCCGCGATCCAAAATGTCGCTAGGTATGGAATGCGAAATTTGTACATGTTCTATAAAATATCATGTCCATATTTTATAGTCCCATAATACAAAGAAAAAAAATAAGGGAAGAAGAGAAGGGTTCAAAAAATAGGACGGAGAAGTTCGCAGTGGAATTCTAGATAATACACGGGAAGAAGAGAAGGGAAAAAGAACCAAGTATCTCGCAGAAGAACATCTAGTGTTTGCTTATTAATGAAAATGCCTATGAATCCCTACTGAGTTCTCACCAATTAACGCATAAAGTGCAGATCATGGAAGTATATTTCGTACCACTGTGTCCACTTGCCACTAGTAAGAGCATTGCTGATGTATATTAGGAAGGACACGAAGTTGCTGGGGATGGAAAGCAACAACAAATACTTTGAACGAACTTAATGTATACAAGGAATCCATGGTGGAATTGTATATCACGAATGTTTTGTGTGCAAGATGTATATAGCGGAACGATAAACATCTCGTTTCGCAAGCGCCATCCCAGTAGCGGCGGGCATAAAATTGGCTAAGTATGAAAAGGAACAACAGTTGATAGGATCCGTCGTGCGAGGATATAGATGGAGATGTTAAGGCATGAATTTCAAATCACAGAAGTATCTTTTGTACCATTGTTTCCACTTGTCACTGGTAATACCATTGTTGATGTATGTCAGGAAGGACGCGAAGTTGCTAGGGATGAAAATCAACAACAGATACTTTGAACGAAGTTAATGTATACAAGGAACCCGCGGTAGAATTGTAGATCACAGATGTTTTTAGTGCAATATGTATATAGCGGGACGATAAGCATCTGGGCTCGCAAGCGCCGACCTCGCAACGACGGGCATAAAGTTGGCTAAGTATGCAGTGGAACAACGGTCGGTCGGATCCGTATTGCGAGGATATAGATGGAGACGAAGACATGTCAGCCCGCCGTACATAGAAAGACGACTAAGTATAAAACCAGAAAGCCATAATGGACAGGAAAAGCAAAATGGGAAAAGAGATAAGAATCTAAGAGTCGGGAAAACCTTTTTTTTTTTCGTTTATTAATGGCAATGTTTTCGAACCTTTGTTGGCTTCTCACTAGTAAAAGCATTAAGTGCACATCACTGAAGTTCTTTGCCTGCAACATGTATATGATGAAACAGGGGACATAGGTGTTGGATACCGCGAACCCGGGGCCTGGTTTCCAGATAACTGGCTAAGTATTGGTCAAGACGAAGTTTTGATATCTATTTCAATAGTATTCATACTAGTATATATCAATGGAGAAAGTTTTCGTATTTATCTGAATAGTATTCATACTAATATATATTAATAGATTGTTTCTGTTTCAAATGAAAATGATCTCCCAATTTGCAAGATGCTCTTCGGCTCTCAAATTTCGTTGAAACTAGAAAAATTTTGACTGCAAGATGTACATAGCTCAACAAGAAACACGAATTTTCATTGTGGTCTCAACGACATAAATTCCTTATCATCTATTCATCTTGTATTTGTTGCAATGACATCAACAAACGACAACTCTCCATAAACATAAATATCTACATTAAATTAAAGGAAATCAAAATTTGTTATGACTTTAAGTAATTAAAGCATAAATTGCAAACTACAAAAGTTCCTAGGCTGCAAGATGTATATGACAGAACAATGGACATATTTGTTTAATACCGCAAACCCAAACATAACTGCCTAAGCTTTGTCGAAGAGGAAGTTTTCTGTATTTTTTCCAATAGTACTAATATTAGTATATATGCACAGATATTATCAAATAGAACAAGATGAAATATATCCAACATACTTCATAGGACATTGCGTCAATAGTTCAACTGCCTTGTTGTAACTCATGAATTCATTCTATTTACGAAACCCGAAGAATGGGAGCAGAACAGGTCCTCCAATTTCTTTCTTTAAATACAGAGACGACGCTAGATAAGTATGGCCTATGAAAAAGTATTTTTAAATGTAAAATGTTAAGAAAGAACATACCAGGTTTTATTTAGTTTGAAGTAGTGAGAAGCAGAAACAAAATCTTGTCCTTCATGTTTAACGACACAGGGGAAGAAGGTACAAAATACAGTTAAAACAAATACCAGAAATTGGAAAATACTATTAAGAAATAAAACGAAATGATTCTATATTCAAATAAGATGTGTTACAAAATATAGCTGAGGCTATTTGTGACAACGATTGCGATTTCGCCTGCCGTCGACCAATTAAATATATGTACATTGATGAAGCTTCTTCACACTTTTCTTGATGTTCAAACTCTTTATTCGTAAAAAAATGAGTTGAATATCAATTTTGGGTTTTGTACTTAATCGGTGCTGCGAAGTACATCTATCCCAATTTTTTGAATACCTTGTTTCTTCTAGATATGGCCTGCTTGCAATGGCTTCTTATTCAACATTCCATTATTTGTCAAGTATTAATTTCCTTCTGCTGTCGAAAAGTTGGGGTTTAAGGTGTTTTCTTTGCAATGTTCCTGAGCATTCACATTCGAGACAACTTAGAAATGTGATTCAAGCCGATTTCAAAGTGAACGGAGTCGTTTATGTCACAACAGTTAAGGCAGGGGAAAAAAATTCAAGTATATAGTGACTGGTATTCTCCTTGTATTCGATCGTCTGTTTGGTTGAGAATCCTTCCTGAGGATTTGTATGTGGAACTTCTTTGCTTTATTACAGTAAATTGGAAGAAACGTTCAACCCAGATGCAAAATGAAAATCTGTTGAGGTACATAACTTCTTCGGGTAGCTGAGGTGTGGCAAGTGCATCAAATGCTGCAGAATGCACCAGCACAGGTATGGAAAGTGTATCAAATATTGCAGATGGCATCAAAATATATATCTTTTCTCATAGAGGGGGAGGTATGGCGGCCCACAGAAAGGTCTGGAATGTTCGGAGGTGACGCCTAATATGTGGACTCTGCAACTACATCCAGAGGAAACCAAACAAACTTTGACAAAGAACATGGCTTTCTGTCAAGTCGGCTACCAAAGCGACATGCAGGTCATCAAACTATGAAATAAAAACTCTTGTAGTGATAATATGTTGTTTTATCCACCCATACAGATTATGTTACTAGCCTCCGAGGAAGACAAATACTTGTGCGATCTCTACAATTCGATACAGTGGCCAAATATATGTTGTTGGAAGAAGCTATATACTTAAACGAAGAACTATCTTGCAGGTGACCTAAAAATCCATTACAATTCCCAACAATAAAACAAAGAAGTTCAACAAACAAATTTCCAGGTATCCTTTTCAACCAACCAAAACATCGAACACAGGGAGAACACCAAACATACTTCTTATTTTTTTTTCATCCTCTCTGAGTTTCTCTTGTATAACAGAGTTTTTTTTAACTCAAAGCTCACGTCACATAAAACCAGTCTCTCTTCTTTCATCTACCCCTCAATCGCATCTCTAAGTTGTCTTACATGTCCATGACCAGGAACATTAGAACGAAGGCACCCTAAAGCGCAACTCTTTGATGATAGAGAGAAATGGAAATAAGTATTTAAAAACAAGGTTGGATGGTCTTTCATACATTTTGTGTTGATTCGTTTTAATGGCAGATGTTCTCGATATTTTTAGTTATTAATGCCAATATTTTTGAATATGTACGATGAATAGTGACTAGCAGCACGTATTAAAATTCCCATATCTGAGCAGATTCTCAAATCTGACAACTAAGATATGCACAATATTAAAGAGGGACATGACGTGAAGGCCTCTGTAGGTCACACGTTCGTGAACTATGTTGAATCTTTTAAGAAAAATAATATTGCAAAAGAAAAAAGAATAAAATAAAAAGTATTTTCGCAAATTCAAAATGCAGGCAAAAATAAATTACCAGATCCCATAATATTCGGCTGTCTATTCATTTTAATGGCAGATGTCCTCGAGCTTTCCAATTATTAAAGCCCATCATTTCGAAATGCACAATATTAAAGAGGGACATGACGTGAAGGCCTCTGTGGGCGACATGTTCGTGAACTATGCTAAAGCTTTGTTGACGGGCGAAACAGTCCATCCGTCAACTGGGAGAGTGGAACCGGTCCGGGGTTGTCTAAATAACCCAAGACGTTTGGTATGGACCACCCTGACGAGTTTAACGGCTCCGTTGGCCGCTCTGAGGTCTCGTAAGGAAACCAAAGAGAAAAGTGATTTGAGCTAAATAATCTAAACTAAGGAAACTAGAAACTAATAAAACAAACTAACTAACTAAATAAAAGAAATTAAACTAAATTAGAGGAAACTAGAAACTAATAAAACAAACTTAACTTAAC
>JASDQU010819860.1:0-28478 GCA_032191745.1 Picea mariana
TACACAATGCATCATTGCATTGATTCTGGAATACCATATGTTCATGTCACGTATTCCACCATGTGAGTTGGAAGGTATGGCCCATGCCTCAATACACCATCCAAAACCTTTCGCACAACCCGTCTGATCCTTTGGATACCTTCTTGTTCAACCCATACACAACACTAGGAACATCATCCCTTACTGCTATTTAGCGTAGGAAAAACGGTTACAGTCCAAACCTCAGTTACATAGGGAATAACCATCATGCACTTGCATAACACTATATCCTTTCCATATCCAAACTCATCATGGCCTCACACATGACCATATCAAATGACATTCATTGTTATAACTAGAGTAATGTCTCCCGAATTAACTTGGTTATGAATTCATAACCAACATAACACATTAGGAAGTTAGTTTTCCATAAATGATTTCAAGAACAATATTTTTTCATACTCAAGGCCTCCTTCATTTTCGTCAATTCAAATATTGATATTAGAATGAGGGAATTCTTATCTTCATTTCCTTCAACATTTATATGTTATAACAATGCCAAATGCATACCTGCATGGTTGCTATCAATTTACTTGATGCTATCTGCTCTTTTACATTTGTAGAAGCTTGTCGGATCCCTTCACTAATTTTATTGGTCAACATTTCATCCATCCTCATTTGTCTTCATATGGATGGACACCATAAGCAACAATATTGTCATGCTATAATTATGTTTCTTGGATACAAATTCCATCATTAGTTTTATTCAAATATCATAGCATAATTATTTCATATATATAAATATCAATAGACTACTCTTATTCTATAATCATGCCACCAACATGTTTAGGCATATCTACATGCACAATGCACTTCAGTATGCACCAAGCATTTGATATTTCATGCCTATTTTTTGCACATGCATTATATCTTTCTTCTATGCATCATGCATCAATTCTATCATGCACTCCAATGCATATATATTTCATATTAATCAATTATTTAGCTTTATTGTTGTAGATGGTTGTCTTTGAATATATGTAAAGAACCTCCTCGTTACGCCGACAAACCTCTTAGAACAAGTGCAAATTTTGTTTTTGTTTAAAATTGTGTGCGCACGTGTACAAGGGAAATAAACACATTCGACTCTACGTCGCCACCTGACGACGAACAAGGCGCAAACCACGACTAACACAACAAGATGAAATAAGTCTCACAACAAGTAACTGTGTGCATTTGATGACGATCAATCGACAAGAAGTAAGACTGACTACCCGCCCGTCCTACCCTGCAATGGTTAGGACCTCCAAGACACATAAACAACGCTCAAGCCCAAGTTCCCATCGATTTTAACCATTTAAGGTCTCAGGGATGGCGACTGTTCTGAGGAACATGGAGGTGTCTACATCCCGCCAGACACAAGCAGACCCAACAATTAAATGATCACAACTAAGTACAACAATTATTGACTGAACAACTATGTCCTCTCCGGAATGCGCAAATCAGAAGGAATCCGACAATGACCAACCATTGTTAAGACAAGGTAAATTTCTACGACTCAATTGGCATTAATCACCGACCAAATACTCTGTGAATTCCATTAATCGACGAGTCATCCAACCCATCCTCAGAATAATGTAAATTGAAGTAATTGCAAACCCCATTTACCAAATCGTAATAATCCATGATACTTAGTTCCAAGACCTTACATTTCATGTGTCGTCAATAACAACAAAATTTCAATAGCATTACAATAAAATAACATTTCCATTATATCTTATATTACAAAAATCTTACAATTTAAAATAACAATCAAATTACCTATCATGTTATCAACACCAACCTTATATCTTTATTTTATATTGCAATAAGGTACTACCTTTACATATTACCCACAATATATTTTAATGAAGTTACTCCATACATATTACAATAACAATAGATTACAGTAAGGTAACAATGCCATTACATAACATTACAATAACTTAGCAATCTAAAATATCCACAACATTACATTGATATGTTTCTAACCCTACATCACTTTCTATATCACAATAACCTTTCAATTAAATAATAAGGATTTTACATTTTATTTGTTATTAATAAAATAACACCACACTAACATTTCCATAACCTAGCCATATCATCACTTTTGTATCATAATGATATTTCAATTAAAACAATCAAGGACTTTTCATTGTATTTGTTTTTCATAACAATTTAAACTACTAAAACAAGACCAGAAAATAACCATATCGTTACCTTTATGTTAAGTAGCCTTGCAATTAAAAAGAACAAGGATTTTAGCCTTATGCATTACAGTAACATTATATAATGGCTACATAATTTATAAACAAAGGGTACAATAACTATACCCTTACGTAAATCATGGCAACAATTAAAGACATTCCTTCTCTTGAGTTACATCAACAGTATACAATAACGACACGTTACACCATACTACACCAGTTTGGATTCGAAGTGACAGTGAAACTAAAAGTGTGACCAAGAAGCCAAGTATAGCGTAAGCGTTAACAAGGAGAACATTATCGTTGGGAGTGCATGCCAAAATTCAAGGGCCAATTACCAGCACATGCCAGAATCGCGCATCCCATGGTCAACAAACAGGAATTCGACTGGCGACCTTAATCTGACAGCGCAGGAAAATTTAAAGCAATGAAGGTTGTACCTCGTTGTGGGTGCCCGATGGTAGTGAGGTGGGAGTTTAAAGGCAGGGAGGAATCCCGCTGTCGGTGGCAGGTTGATACCGTCGGAGGGGTAAGGATTACACGGCCATAACTCCGCCACAATCTGCAGAGGGAGACCACTCCACCAGATGTGACGTGTCTGGTAGAGGTAAGGCCCAGGAAAGCCATTTCACAGCCCCCGAAGGAGGTTATAAATAGAAAGCAGTGAACCCAAGCCTGTGTACGTGATTAAAGAAAAAGGTGATAATTAAATATCAACACCAGGCTAAATTCATAAGGCTTAACATAAAACGAATGACAATAGAGGCTCTCGTAGTGATTACTGTCATCTTAGTTTCATTCCAAGCGAAATCAAGGTTAGGGAATTTACGGCTACAAAGTGCCAAAAATCAAGTACAGTAACCACTCACCTCAGCGAAATCTAGAAAACAAGTTTAGTATCTGCATACAAAACAGAATGCCAGGAGGGAGTCCTTTCTCAGGTAACGAAAGTTCAATAGAGTGTGCTAACAAGTGTTTTACCATGACTTGCGCAGGGAGTTCRCTGTTCAGGGGATGGAGACGTTAAGATGATACAAAGAGTGTTTCGGAATMCAAAAACAATTTCACCATAAATAGTTTGTAAAACGAAAAAGCCAGGAACTAAATTCGCAGGTCAGAACTTAATTTCGCAAGTTAAATCAAACACGCAACTGCCAGGGAATGCCAATGCTATCTAGGGTTTTCCTTTTTAAAGTTTTTCTTAATGGAGAAAAAAAAACACAGCTACTGCAAATGAACACTTTTCCCATAAATTCTCTACCTTAACACACAGTGATAATTTGGCTGCGTTTACATCGCTTCCATGTGAATACAACCATGGATTAGATTCACCAGGGAATGTTATCGGACTCTGCAAACACACCACCATTAATTAAATATGACATACAGGATCCATTACCCAGACGAATTCGCCCGTATCTACTGCATAAATACTTTGCCATTACCTGCCTCCATGTACATATATCAGGGCATCCTATCTATAACAGTGATTGTTAATGACTGTAAATCTGTACAGTGAAACTTCTAAAAGCGAATAAACAACATCCCAGAATAATACCGCGTGAAAAATAACTCAGAAGCATGAAGATCCCGACTAAGGAGGAGTAGAACCCCAACCAGAACCCAGACCATATAATTTTTAGGCGTTCAACAAAAGGGAAAAAGCTTAAGACAGAGTTCAATCATTATTACTGGTGCAGAGACAAATGCAGAGAAAAACTATACTGGCGATCAACGCAACAAGGAACTACACCATCGATCCAGTTCAAGATTATCAACGCACCAAGGAGCATGATGACCCAACGACCAAGGACCACAACAGGGGTAGACATTTTATGATGTAGATACAATAGACAGAGTATAGATAATTCTCAACGATTACCGGATTTCAACAACTGAGTCAACTTTTTACAAAAATTAAAATTTTATCGACCGAAGTAAAGAAATATGCATTCTACTCTAGCAAATAAGGATCATACCGTTGCCTTATCGCTTGCCTCGATTGACCCCCGTGCGCTCCTTGTTGCTCCCTCTTGCCGACCGTCGAGACCTCACCGGTACCTCCCAGCCAACGCTAGGGGTACTCTGCTTCCCCCTTAGCCCCCCGAGCCGCAAAGGGGCCACACACTATCTAGATGGTACGTCTAGCTCCCAGCTCGCCTCGCAAGGCCGAGCTACCACTCCTATCCAAGCTGGGAAAACCCAACTCCTCACAAGTAATCAGTCAAGTCACAAATCCGACAGTGTAACGTTACACTAATAGCCGATCCCCTCTCTTCCTCATCTTCCCTTTCTTTTATAGAGTTTTTAGAACCTCCAACTTTCCCTAAATCACATTTAATTAAATTTTAATAAAAATATTCTAAATATTCTCCTTCGCACAAGTGTCGTCCATCCCCCTCTTTCCTCCAATAATTAATTTCTTTAAATTTATTAATTGTCTCATTTCCCTCACCCACCTAGAGTCGTTCCTAAATTTACTCCTAGGTGTTCCTAGGTTCCCTTACATGTTTTAAATACTTTCCCTAAAATGATGTTGCTAAATTTTCCCAATTTAGAAGGTTCTTTAATGCAGATTCCTTACTATGTTGACCTTGCCTTTTACCATAAGTTCCCTTCTTTCCTTTATTATGTTTCCTCCATTCCTTAGTTTCTATTTTTTTTTTTCCCTTCTTTCCCCTTTTTATTAGAGTTAAAACAACAGTTGTGCTATTTAATCTTTTCCTTTTGTTATTAATTTAATATCTTTTTATACTTTCACAAGTTAAGAATTAATTTCTTCTTTGCAATTTTTAAATCCACTAGTTTTATTTAAATTCTTACTCTCTTCATTTTACCCCAAAAATTTTATGAAGACTAAAAATATTACTTAAGTGGGTTTTAGTTTAAATTTTTACTTTTATTTTTAGGGTCTTTTTCTTGAGGTTAGACAAAAAAAAAAAATCTTACCCTAGAGAAGTTTTAGACTTAGGACTTAGAGTCTGATCTGGGTGACATTTAATTAGGAAAGTTGTTTAAGAATTTCTTATTATGTTAAATGTCTTAGGGCCATCTAGGTTTGTTTCTTTATCAACATCAATGCGACGTGCCCTTCAGGATGCGCCACGTGCTCCAAGGGTGGCACTCACCTCTGGTGTTTCTTTTGCACGACGTGCCCTTCAGAATGCACCACGTGCTCCAAGGGTGCCACTCGCCTCTGGTGTTTCTTTTGTGCGACGTGCCATTCAGGATGCACCATGTGCTCCAAGGGTGCCACTCGCCTCTGGTGTTTCTTTTGCGCGACGTGCCCTTCATGATGCACCACGTGCTCCAAGGGTGCCACTCGCCAACTTGACTGATTGGTAGACATCAATAACCCCTGGAGTCAACACTCCGCCAGGTGAACTTGTGGGAGACTAAGAGCTCTAAGGAATAAGGCCCCCGCCTTATTGCGCGCCCCTTAGAATCATCGTGAGCGACTGTCGTAGTCTGCCCTCACAGCATCATGGATCCTCTCGAACTAGGTAATCATTAACCTACAGTTCGAGTCACGGCGAGAGTGCTAGTAGGCTGTGGCAGGGCTGTTGTCCACACCTCTCCCTCAAGCTCTCTGGAAATCATGTGTGGCCCCTTTACTCCATATGTGAGTCTGGTCGGCAAGCTATCGTCAGCCTACATCATCAACAAACGTGTCAGAACATGTCCACATTATATCATCAAATCAATGTAATATCACAGTAAATAAATCAACCCAAATAACACACTCCCTGACTCAATCCGGAGTCCAAGGGTTTTCGTCGATGCCTCTGCATCCTCAAGGTCAGAAACCATGCACACTCAGTAAAAATGAGTCAATAGCACCTGTCTATGTCAAAGCAGTAAGACATCATGTCATCTAACATAACGCATCATAATCAAGGACAAATGTTTTAATATCATAATAGTCCGGATCACTTGCGAGCAAGTGTCCTCAAAAATAAGTTTTCTCAGTGCGCCAGAGCGGGATGTTACATACACCCCCTCTTGATCTAAACTTCGTCCCAAAGTTTCATGGTATAAATGCCAAAATAAATGTATCACAATATCATAAGTCTATCTATCAAACAAAAATGGAAACTGCTGGTACATATCATATGCGTCCTCCCAGGTCGCCGAGTGCGGACTATAGTTGTCCCACTGGACCTTGACCTGATCTACTATTCTACTTCGTAACTATCAAACACGATGATCTAAGATATGGACTGGCTCAGCCGTGAGTACTCCCTCATCCGATACCTGCAAGGAAATCATGTCAATCACATGTGTAGGATCACTAATATAGTGTCTCAAAATAGATACATGAAATACATCGGGCATACGCCTCAAAGAATCAGGCAAGGCTAGTCGATAGGCCACGGGCCCCTTTCTCTCCATAATCACGAAAGGTCCCACGAACCTAGGAGAGAGTTTAGCTTCCTTTTCAAACTTGATCGAACTCTTATGCGGTTTAACCCATAAGAAGAATCGATCGCCGACCTCATAACTACGGTCRACTCGGTGCGCATCGGCATAATTCTTCTGTCGATCCTGCRCTTCTTYAATCCTTTGTCTTATTGTTTGCATTTGTTCTTCCATTTCTTGGATCGCTTCTGGTCCCACCAGGACCCTATCCTCAAGTCGATYCCAACTCAAAGGCGTCTGACACGGTCGCCCGTAAAGAAACTCGAAAGRCGCCATCTTAATGGTGCTCTGGTAACTGTTGTTGTAAGCGAACTCTACTAGTGGAAAGAATTCTTCCCAACGCTTTTGTTGGTCCATCACGTACATGCGCAACATGTCCTCCAAGGTTTGGTTCGTTTGTTCGGTCTGTCCGTCAGTCCCTGGGTGATACACAGTACTAAAGTTAAGTTGGGTTCCCAAGGCCTCTTGGAAACTCGTCCAAAATCGTCCAATAAACACTGATCCTCGATCGGATATAATCCTCTTAGGCACGCCATGCAGCCTCACAATCTCACTGATGAAAACTCTAGCTATGTCAGGTGCCTGATACGTCATACGTATAGGAATAAAGTGAGCACTCTTCATCAGAGTGTCTACTACTACGAAAATCGAGTCGTGCCTCCTTGCCGTCAGTGGCAATCCAACAATAAAATCCATCAAAATAACTTCCCATTTCGATTTCGGAATGGCATGTGGTTGTAGTAATCCTGTTGGGTGTCTATGTTTAGCCTTTATCTGCTGACACTCCAGACACCTGGACACATAGTTAACTCTGTCGGCCTTCATTCCTCTCTAGAAGAATAAGGGTTTAAGATCTGCCCTCATCTTCGTACTCTCGAGTGCGCCATATAAACTGCTCTATGAGCCTCGCTCAGGATCAACATCCTCAACTCGTCGTTTGGCGGTACGTAAATCGGACCTTTAAACCTCAATAACCCATCACTATCAAAATAAAAATCCCTCGTATCGTGGTACCATCATTGTGTTTTGTCCAATAAAGCCCTCGACCTCCTTGTACCAGTCATCGTCACGCTGTAAGGTTAGAATCTTTTCATGTAGATTCGTCTGAAGAGGAAACACCGAAAAGATGTGTGGTCTCCGACTCAAAGAATCTACCACTCGGTTCACAGTTCCCTTTATGTAAGTAATCTCAAAGTCATACTCGCTAAGCAATTCCAACCAACGTCGTTGTCGCGCGTTCAGGTCGCTTTGCGTAAAAATGTGTTATAGTCCACAATGATCAGTCTTTAGTTCAAATTTTCATCCAACAAGGTAGTGTCTCCACACCTTCAAGGCATATACGATGGATAATAACTCCAAATCATGCGTCGCGTAATTCTCTTCATGCCTTCTCAGTTTCCTCTAAATGTAAGCGATTACTCATCCGTCTTGCATCAAGACTCCACCTAAGCCTTCCTTGGATGCGTCTGTGCATACCAAGAATTCCGCATCCATGTCAGGGACCTTTAGTATCAGTGTTGTCGTCAACAACTCTTTAAGCCTCCAAAATGCTTTCACGCATTTCTCGGTCCAAACAAACTTCTTGTTTTTTTTTATATAATGGATATGATGAAATTAATTATTTAATTAATATGCAAACTTTCAAATATTTGAAATAATTAATAATATTCTAAAATCTAAACGAAATAGTCAAAGAGTTTTCATGTTGGCATGAGACAAATATATTCATAATGGGCTCTAATAATTTACCACTTATCACAAACTTTAGTTTACTTTAAATGGGGTATAACTAATTCCAAAGAACGCAAAGATGGGCATCAATGAAAATATTAATTTCTCCGCCTGTATTGTGTTGTTGATGAGCGTGTTGGAAATTAGAGTCTTGGACTTCGGAGAGGAGAGCTCTAGTATTCCTCGTTTTGTGGATGAACGATTCCTAACACCATGACTAATCCATGGTTATTTATTCATGTTGTAATACTTTCTAGCATTTAAATTGTGGTTGATTTTTTGTTTTTCATACCAACATTATTTAATTCATATTATAATATATGAGCTTAAGGTGAAGGGTTTGATTTTTTATTGATTATATGGTATATATGAAAAGGGAAGTCAAGGTTTGATTCTGGATCCTATCATCTTATTACTAGTGTTCGATTCCAAACTCCATGCTATTACATTAGATAGAGTTTGCAATAATGATTTTTGTTATTTATATGATTTTACTTGTTGTTTGATATCTTCTTTCTCGTTATTATCTTGTTTGGTATCATATTATATTTTGGCCCATTATCATATTTTGTTTATGAAATTATATTCTCTGATTAAATCATGCATGGAGACCTCTAATACACTATTCCTGTCGCACAAGTAAATCTAAGCTTTCATCCTAGGCAGGTACTAAGAAGGTTAGTGACCTCATGCCATTCATTATACTATCTTTTTATCTGGGGCCAACTCATCCCACTCAGGTTTTTAAGTGACTCTCAATGTATGTAGGGAGTAGGACTTAATTTCTTTTCGGTATCTTTAACTATATATAAAAGAAGCAAAGATATTGAGCAATATTGATAGAATAAGGCTTAATTGGGGATTCTATCCTAATATTAGACTTATGTATTACTCCATTTGGTTCATTAATGATTTTAAATCACTATTTTTATCAATTTCCAAACCTATCTAGGCAGGGACTAAGCTGCCATGCAACACTTGTTAATAAAAGCTTGAAGATGTAGTCACGTGGGTGTATGAATGAAGTAAATGTTTTTTAATTGAGTAAAGGTAAAAAGGTAAAAAGGTAAAAAGGTAAAAAAAGGTGGAGGAATTAAAGTAAAGGTTAATTTTTATTAAAAAGTTTTTTTGTTTTTTTTAATTAAAAAGTGAATATTTTAGTAAAAGATTTTTTATTAAACCTTGTGAAGTTATTCCTCCACATTATTTTTTAAAAAGGGCTTTGGTTATTTTAAGCAGTGATTTGGGCATTAGGAGTTTTTCGTGCTAATGGCTAAGATGCAGAGTTCAAATTTTGAAGTTGAAAAGTTCATTGGTAAAAGAAACTTTGAGCTCTGGAAGCTTAAGATGCAGGATTTACTGGTGCAACAAGGGTTGCAAAAAGCATTGGCAGAAAAGTCAAATAAACCAACAACCATGATGAATGAGGAATGAGAAGATCTGGATGCGAAAGCTCTTAGTACCATTAGTTTATGTCTGACAGATGATGTTTTTTTTAATATCGTAGGAGAGGATACAACATCGGGCTTATGGAGTAAGTTGGGAAGTCTATATATGACAAAGTCCTTAACAAGCAGAATCTACTTGAAGAGACAATTGTATAGTTTGTGGATGAAAGAAGGTACAAAATTTGCTGACCATTTAAATACCTTTAATACCCTTATAGTTCAATTGACTAGTATGGAAGTTACATTCAAAGATGAGCATAAGGCTATTACACTATTGTGTTTGTTGCCTAAGTCTTGGGATAATCTAGTCACCTCTATTAGCTTTAGCTCAACAGATGTTTTAGATTATGACTCTATTGTGGGAGCTTTGTTGGTTGAGGAGATGAGGAGAAAATATAGTAAATAAACCTCAACTTGAGAGGCGATGTTGGTGAGAGGTCGAACTAAAGAAAAAAATGAGAGAAGTTTTTCTCGATCTAAGTCAAGACACAGAAAGGGTAAATAAAAATGTTGGTACTGTGGAAAAAGAGGACATCTCAAGAAATATTGCTGGAAGAGAAAGGAATATGAGGAAAACTCTACGAAGGAAGCAAATTTGGTTGTAACAAATTCAGGTATGATTGATCAAGTTTTATCTGTCTCTAGTAATTTACAATATCAAGAAGAAAGGAAGTTAGATTCAGGTGCCTCCCACCACATGTGCTCACATAGAAATTGGTTCTTTTCTTACCAATCTGTTGATGAGGGTGTAGTGTTTATGGGAAATGGTATTCCCTATAAAACTGTTGGGGTTGGCAGTATTAGAATCAGGAAGTTCGATGGTATTTTTAGGGAATTAACAGATGTTAGATATGTACTTGAGCTTAAATAAAATTTGATTTCATTAGGAGTGTTGGATTCTTGTGGATATAAGTATATAGGTCAAGGTGGACCACTCACATTGTTGAAAGGTAGTTTAGTAGTGATGAAGGAAACAAAGGTTGATAACCTTTATAAGTTGGAAGGGAGTACTAAAGTAGCATCTGAAGTGACAGATGTATCTTCTTGTTTATGGAAGAAGAATCAAGTTCATAAGAGTAAGAAATAATTTCACATACTAGTAAGCGGTAAATCATTTCCAGACTTAAAATCTTTGTTTTTGAATTCCTGCTTGTTTTATATCTCTGCAAGTTATGATGGTGGTATATAGGGATGTTGTGTGTGGGATCCTACTTCTAAAAAGGTCATCATTAACAAAGATATAGTATATATGGAACATCTAAAATGTTTGATTCAAGATCACAACGATAAATTTGTTTGCATGCTAGAAAATTCATTGTATGGCCTATTGGTACCCAGGAAAATATACAAGAGGTTTGAATCCTTCATAGTGAGTCAAAATTTTTCAAAGGGTAGGAATGACTATACAGTTTATAGTACATTCATAGTCTTGATGTTATTTTCTAATGATATGCTCGATGCAAGCCGAAGCATGGATAAAATCAAATAGAAAATGACTCAGGTAGACAGGACAATTCAGATGAGGGATCAAGAGGCAACAAAACAAATTATGGGCATGGAAGTACACAGAGATGGTAATGGTAAGCTATGGTTGGAGTTCAATATGAACATTGTAAAACCAGTCTTTATCCCCGTTTCTTTCCATTATAAGTTTTCTTCAAGCATATGTCTTGTCTATAAAGAAGAAAATGTTATGTCTCGTGTAAGTTCAGTAGGAGGTCTATTGTATGTGATGGAATGGTTAAGATCAGATGTTTCACATGCTAATGATGTTGTCATATACGTGACAGATTCAGGTGTTGCAGTGAAATGGGTGCTTCAGCGTTTGAGAAGCACAAATGTCACCTATAATAGTTACACTGAGATGATCTGTGATAATTGTAATGTATACTTTCTAGGTGTTTTGGATAGGAGGAGATCTATCACTAAATATGTCTCACAACACAGTTGTGGAATACATGTTGGAGGTGGAGTGACCCCTCAAGAAATCCAAACTTTTGCAAGTCACACAAGCGAGATCATGAAACCAATTTTATTAGAGAAGCTGCAGTGGTGCTTGGCTTCTCTTGGCTTGCAACAAAGGTGATGAACAAAAGGAAAGAGAAAGGTATCAGGTTAATTGTTGTCAAGGTGGAGATTGTTGGGATTTGGTGACAACAAATTCCTCAAAGGATGGATCTGGTTCCTATTATTCTATGTTGGTTACAACTAAATAGACCAAGTTAGAATATGGATAGGGACTTCATTTAATAATCACTTTCTTGTAAATGTATATAAATACATGTAAGCCCGTAGAGGCAAAGAGAGAGAGAGACAGAGTGAGAACTTGCTACTCTGTTGTAATCTCCATGATCTAAACAATAAGACAACCGATGTGTATGCTTGGTGGATATAGCCCGACGTTTGGGTGAACCATGTGAAATCCTTGTGTTTCTTACGTATGTGATTGTTAATTATCATATGTGAATTGTGTTTTCTGCATTTGCAATTCTAACATAAAAAACATTCAATATAAGCAATCTGCAAAAGCAAGGAGATTATTAAAATATTTTATGTGGCTAGTAATTCTTCTTCTTGTTAAAGTCCCATATATAACTATCAATTCTTCTTCTTGTGAATTTATAGAACAAGAGTATCACAAGCATAGTTACCAAAATTTTCAATTCCAAAAAAAATTCCTTAAAATTTAAGAGTATACTTTGTCAATATTTACCATATCCAAAAATAACTACACAACCCATCATATTTTGCTTCCATTAAAAAACATTCAATATAAGCAATCAACAAAAGCAAAGAGATTATTAAAATATATTCTCTGCTAGTAATTCTTCTTCTTGTTAAAGTCCCATATATAACTATCAAAGCACTCTTAATTAGTACATAATGTAAACTTAAAAAAAAATGTTTTTACTCTCAATTGATTTTTTTTTTCCAAGTCTAATATAGAACTATCAAAACACTCTTAACTAGTAAATAACACAAAAAAAATTATTATTTTTATTTACTCTCGATTAATTGAATTTTTTCCTATCAACTTCCCTGTATTGGACACAATGCAATGTCATCACATTATGATCACTTTCTATTATAGGTGTATTTGATACAATCTAAGAAGATGTTCCTAGCCTGATATTTATTTGAACCTTTATTAAGCTTTATGAAATCTCTTTAAAGGTAAGGAATGAGAAGAGAAGCTCATGTTCACCCCTATGATTTACATATGGAAAGATGAATAGAATTTGGCCACCAAAAATTTAATTGAATCGAACAAATCGGTGATTTTTCAAATTTATTTCTCCAATTTTGTTGAATTTGGTAACTATGGTATCAAGAAGATCAACCTCTTTCCCAAACCAAGGAAGAGAAATTCGCTCCCAATTTCATTTCTTTTTGTAACCACTCGGGACCGAATTTGTAAGTGGATTTATGAAAGAAATCCAAGGGAGGAGGTAGGTAGTTGAAAACAATAAGAAGGTGACTCTTTTGTTACAGCTAGAAACCCCTAGACAATGTTATTTAGGATGGAAACACCTAGATGGCACAAGCGGAGACTGGTAGTGACGTGTTCTACTTAGAGCATCATAGAAGTATCTTCACAAACACTCCGAAAAGAAAATTTCAAAGGCAAGAGTGATAAGTGATTATCTAATTCTTGGAATCAATTTGATAGAGAGAAACCTACCCACTTGCAATCATAAAAATAGCAACAAACATCAATATATCAACTAACACAAGAATTTCCATGACGTCCTCTCACACCAACATGATAATATATCTTATAGTTGACCTCAATGCTAGCAATGCACCCAATAGATTGTATAACAGGGTTTGAATGAATAGGATTTCATTATGAATCAACCTTGTATACAACAACATTACGAGTGAAACACTTAGTGAGATTGTCATAATTCGAATCCAAAATCTTTTGATAAATGTCGACAATTAAGGACATGATTTCTCAAACATCTCAAACAAAATACAAAGTTGACATTGGTTAATGCAAAACTTCTCACTTATTGAAAACTCAAAAGAACTCGATTTTAGCAAACCAACTTGTTTAATAATCAATCTTTGGTTAATAGCCAATATTTTTATGTCATCATCAATAGTGGATGTTAGAAAACATGAAAATCAATAATTCAGCATCTCTTAAGATGGACACTATTGAGCATTTGCAACTATACTCCCTTTGTTGGTATTGACAAAGAAAAAATGTTTAAGTAACTTAAAATGTAACAAATGGAATCAAACCAATGAAGAACGATGTTACTTTTGATGTAGCACCTCCTTACATTGTATTTTTGGAAGGATACATTTATGAAAGTTTATTATTTCTGAAAGTTGGTTGTAGGGGAGGAGAGAGGCATGGCTAGCAATTTCACATAGTAAGGTATGTGATCATAGAAATTTTCTTCACAAGTGTCACTTGAGAGGAGTACTAGAATATTAGATATGGAAAGGATTTTGATTTCAATTTGGCGAATCAAAATCCTAGCAATTAGAGGAGTACATGTTTTCCATATCTAATTTTTAATCAGCCAAATACATGGATCATCATTTTTCACATTAAATATAAAGGGAAAACTACGTTCATGGAATACATGGACTTTAAAATGACACATAAAGAAGGTGAATAATAACACTACAAAGGATGCAATCCTAATTTCCTTTGTAGACTTTGCAAAGGATGTAACCTAACTCGTTTATGCCCTGCTATTGTCGTGGTACGAGAAGCGTGATCCTTGTCTGATGGCCCTTCAGGTTCTGAGTCATCTTTGGTTTCCCAACCATCTAATCCATCTTTTCTTAATGAAGTGGTCATGCCTATGAAACCTTTGGTCAACACCACTCTTGTTTTGGGGGGGTATGTGTCTCTTGACCATGTTATCTCACATCCTATTCAATGAGCGGACCTGCCGATGCAATCTTCGACCGACAGGACTCATGTTTTGAGGGGTGATGCATCTCTTAACCAAGTTGTCTCACATCTTATTCAACGAGTGGTTGTGCTGATGCAATATTTGGCCGACACTACTCTTGTTATGAGGGGTGATGCATCTCTTGACGATGTTTTCTCGCATCATATTGAACTAGTGGTTGAGGAAGTGATCATGCTGATGTAATTTTCGATCGATCCCACTCTCCTATTGGAGAGTGACAAATCTAAGGAAGTGACATCGTCAATGCAATCTTCAGCCAATCCCACTCTCCTTTTGGGGAGTGATGCGTCTTTGACCATGTCCTTAACATTTCTAGTTATGTACCTTCTAAAGAAGGGGGAATTCCACTCTCTCCAAGTACGCTCCCTCCAAGTCGTAAGATGTTTTCCTTTGATTGGAATGATCTTGTAGAGCCTCACCTTCCTTCCTCTACACCCTTCCATATAATGGGAGTTCATTGATATAATGTATATGAAAGATCCTTTGAAATTATTTTATCCTCCTTGGCTTGGAAAGTTTTTGGTTCTCCCAAGCTTGTGTCAGCTACCAGTGAGTTGTTGGCTTTCGACAGAAGACCTACACGGAAGCCTTGGCCTCCCCCTATGGGCCAGAGTAATATAGAATTTCCTCTTGAGTCTAATTTTGTTGTTTGTGAGACCTTGATCCCTGGTATTTGTGAGCTTTTGAGCCCTAGTTTCATGGATGTTGAGTTTCCTTCATATGAGGCTATCCTTGAAGCTATGATTTTAGATTTTCGACATCTTCATGAACTAGAAACTTTACAAGTTGATTACCAAAGAATCCCTTGGTCTGGGCCTAGAAATGGGCCCTACCTGGAGAACGACTATGCATAAGCCACAAGGTTGTGTGATCCTTTATACATATTGTACTTTTAGGTTTTCTTGTTTTCAAATTTTGTATCTCTTAACACATGTTTTATCAAAGGTTTATATATTAGACTTATTAACTTCTTTGTTAGTGTTTTTTGTATTATATACAAAACTTTGAAGACATTTTCTTTGGTACGTTTCTTTATGTCGATCAATTTTGATAGGTCATGATCTTGAAATTGGAATATAGGTTAGATTTTCCCCTTCATGCATTTTTGAATTATCTGTTTCTTCATTTGTTTGGCCTTAGGATTGACCCCACTGAGTTGCAACACATAACCTTCTCTATTGTTTAGAACTGTTGTAATTCATGTGGTAGAGCCTACCTTCCATGGGTGTCCTATATTATACCCCCTTTTCATTTTGGCGCCCATGCTGTAAGTTTTCTATTAGGCTCGGGGGTCTTGTTTAGCCGCACCATGACATTGCATTTGAACTTCATTCTTATTACTCAATCTCATTCTGACCCCTACCTATGGGAATCCCCCCATTATGTTTTTCTCAAAACAACATCCTGGAGTCTTAGTTAAGATCTTTTCAGACTCCTTAAACACGAGAATATTGCCGAGTGAAATTGTCTCTTTCACACTCATTAAATGGATTTGAAAGGACATCTATTTTGGTATAATTTTAAACCTTTTCTTGACCAAATAGACTACTTACAAAAAAATAATACTCTAGTCACCATTGGATAGAAGAGTTCTCATGGGTATCTTTTTATACTTTTTCGGGCCTAGGGGACTAAATCTACGAAAAATGACACTTTCGAGTTAAGTTGTAATTGCATCCCATTATCTTTCTTGCATTGTTGAGCCTAGTTATGAATCCTGCTTTCTCGTTATAATCCTTTTCCTCCAACAATTCTTAGCATTATCCAAGCAATGTCTTCCATATATCCTTTTCAACTTGACAAACCTTTACCCATAGAGGAAACATCCCCCCGAGTGTCCATGTCCCGCATGCACTCCCCTACATTGAGAATAGGTATGTTCTGTTGCTTGGAACTAGTTTCTTACTCATGACACTCGTTTTCTCTCCTGTATCATAACATTTATTTTACCATGAACAAAAAAAAGCACGAAAATAATATTATCTCCCATCGGCAACAATCGTGTCACCTTTCAACAAGAGCACAAATTCTTGAGTCCATCCAAGGTTTGAGATTAACATGGCCTTAGGAAGATGAAATCATTACTTAGATTCTACTCCTCCAACTTCTTACTCTTCCAGTCCCTATGGAGAGTCTGTTGATGCCTCCTATGTCACAAACTTTTGTCAATGATCAGTGTTAAGTCTACGTTGTTTGATTTATTCATCTGTCTCGTGCTATTGTTAAAAGGAAGTCTAATCCTTTGTTGTCCATTTATCAAAACTCTTGACTTTTCATGTCGGTCATCCCCTTACAAGTGAATCTAAGAATCACATGAAGTTGTTGTCCTACCTTGCATCATGTTCCTAATTTCATCATTGGTAGCTGACCTTGAACCTAGCATATGGAATCTCTCCATTGGTCACTGAATGGAGGGTTTCCCTTGTGTTAGAAGACAAGAAATCTATCCACACATTGGGATTCATGCAGTGTCTTGGATTCCATTAGACCCTATTGGTGGTTTCCTCGCCTTTGTGGGCATTTTTCATTATTGGCTGCTAGTTAGAGGGTCTCTTTCATGTACTACTTTCATCTGGTGCTTGCAAGAGATGCACATGGTTGTTGGTTTGTAAACATCCTATTTGTCTGGGCTCTTCTTGATCATCAAGCTATTTTTTTCCAGCTTGTGTTGAATGATGAGAGATTCCTTAATGCTCTCTTTTCAATGGGTCTCTTTCCATCAACTTCAACTCATCTATTCTGGAATCGAGATCTAGAGTTATATGATTACCTAGAGGCTTGCAGTCATCATTGGCAGGTTCTCCTACCATCGATAGTTGGGAATACATTAATGTCTCTTGATCGATGGATTCTTCAAATGTTCAAACTCAACACCCTTATTCACACTTGTGGAATGTACTCGATGCCTTGACACCTATTTTCATTATTGGTGGGTTTTATCGCCTTTATTAATGGTATACCTCAATGTCCGGTAATCAAACAAAATCTCATTGTGTTTGACTTCAACTCTTTTATTCACATGATGTAGACTTGCACCCTTGACCGATAGTGTAGAAGACATCTAGTTCATTGTAGAAAGATCTCATAACTTTTGTTGTCTTTCATCGAACCAATACCTATATGACTCCAGTGATCATGGAAGACCATATTGTACTCCATTGTATACATATATCTTCAGTTGATTTTGAGACTGGAATCAATTGTGCCTTGTTCATGACTATGATAGCCTATGGAATGTGTCCACTTTGTATTTCATATTCATGGCCATGAACAATTATTTGATATATATTCACATGGATCTACAATGCAATCCATATTTGCAGCCATGTGTATAGAGTCAATATGAATTGTAATATTCTCATGAGTAACTAGTTTTTCCAGTTAGGTCCTCATTACTCCACTTCTGGGAATTATAATGTATCTTTTCCATCGCATTTTCTCCTCTGACCTTACACATTAGGGGGCATCTGTTTTAGAAATTTTTTCCACACTCCATGCATATTTATTTCATGGCCTTCCATTTCCTTTTGAAGACTCAACTTCCCCCATTTTGCCCACTCCAGAGTAAAAAATTCAAAGCTTTGCACATATACACAGGTCACAGATAGAAAACTTGCCCATTTCTTTGGTCCATTCTATTTTATTTTCTTTTACTAGAGTGTTAATCCCCTAGACAAAGCCCCATGATAATCATTAATCCCCATATAAAGTTGATTTGTTTTATTTATATTGTTATATTAGCATTGTCAATTAGACCTTTTAATTGTAATTGACCCTTTGTCTCCTATATATATACCACAGAGACCTACTTAGGATCATATCATCTTGTATTTTTTATTGTATGTATTGTAAAAGGAGGTTTTCCCCTTGAAGTGGATTGTTCATTGAATCTTTTTTGGAGTCTATGTTACGAGGAAAATCTCTATGGCAAGGAGTAAACCACAACAGACGAAACACCACCCAAAAATCAACTCTAAACTAAAGTATGCGAGATAAATATAAATGATGACCATAGAAGGATAAGAGCCTACCTCGTCTGGACATCCGAAGAAGACCACAATTGAGCTCACGACCGAAATCTTGATCTCTGCAACTTGTCCTCAACAATCAAGATATACAATCATATAAAAATTACATAGAATGTTAGCATATAAACTATCATAATCCATTAACATGTATAACAAATATGCCCATGGAAAGTAATGTAAATATTTGCGACATATAATTGGACAAGAAAAAAATATTTCTATTAATGTAATCAACATAAGTACATAGGTGACAAACTTATGTAACTGCACATATTGGAACCGAGAAACTAAGTCCCTCCAGCTGGGCCTTCACCACTTCAATCATCCATAAAGGAAAGCTCACAAGTAGTAGGAGAAATTGAGTTACTCCTTCTCAATATAGGAAGAGATTGGGGGATGAACACAAGAAGTTCAATATTTCAAGGAAAAGGGATGCAGACTCAATATGAAGTAAAATTTCTCTAGAGTTTCTCTGCTCTCAATTATGTGTCTCTTCAAGGCTTGTATATGGCTCAATTTATAGACTCCAAATGGAATTGAAGGGTCAATTAAGAGCGTTTCCAGTATATGAAAGGTCAAGGATCATGGATCTCATGACATGGCATGGAAACCTGGCATATTTTTAAATTTTTATGCACAAAACCCAATGTATGCGGGATGTAATGGAGCAACATTCGTATATGCAAGTTGTCTAACTGTGACCCACGTTTATGTGCAAAACATTGAATTTTTTACTCTAGAGTGAGAAAAAAGGGGGAACTTGAGTCTGTAGAGGGAAATGGAAGGCCATCAAAGAAATATGCATGGAGTGTGGAAAAAATTGCTATAACCTATCATTTGGTTTCAAAGCATACGATCCTAGGGTTTTTCTCCTTCAATCAAGACATTTTGTGGTTTTCTCTATAAAAAAAAATTATTTTCTTGGGATGCTTTAAGATAGCAAAATTTTGAGGCTATGAGAATACATATTGAGGTACTTGTGGTAAAAATTTCAAGTACTAGTTTATTATAATTTCTAAGATTTGACTAGTCTTGAAATCAGTTTCAAACAAGTCATTTTGAAAATTTCGATATAACGCTTTTTTCGGTAAGGTTTCATACTATGAAATTTTCAGGATACTATGGAGACATATTGAAGTATGTCTGATAAAAGTTTTAATTATTGATTCACTATACTATCTGAGATATATCCTATGGAATTTAGGGTTGGTGACTAGTCTTGAAATAGTTTCAAACGCGTCATCTTGGAATTATTTTCACTATAACATTTTCTTGGCAAGGTTCCAGATTGTGGAATTTTTTGAATCTTGAGGATATATAGTGAAGGATGTGTGGTAAAATTCCAAGGTTTGTATTTTTTACTTTCTGAGATATATGATGTATAAATTAGGGTTATTTGACTAGCCCTAAAATTAGTCTCAAACAAGTGTTAATGGTAAAAGTGACATATTTGAAACTTGGTAATTTCAATTTGAGTGCCACCAATTCCTTTGGAAAGAAGACATATCATAATATTGAAAGTAAAAATTTCACAATCAGATATGAAATATTGGACATGTGGCATTCCATACAAGTTCAATATCTAGAAAGGGATTCACCTATAACAAAGTCACCACACTTAACATTATGGGAATCAAACATTCCCATATGCATCTCTTCCACTTTTACATCTAGAGTGAAATTATATCCTTGAAACTCCATTGCTTCAAGACAACTCTCTTTTGCTATAATAATGCTCTCTTTTGCAACATCACCTTCTGCTACAACACCACTTAACATTACAATATCCATCCCTTACTTGCTACCGCAATACTACTCATCTCTGCAACACTTCTTCTTTTTACAACATCACCCATATATACATCAATGTCTTTGCTTTGGACTCACGCTCTCTTAGGAAGAGTGCTACTCTCTATTGCTTTTTGAGTTTCCTTCACAAACTCCTTTACCTTATTCTTTTCCTTGTATTTTTTTGCTAGAAATCCCTCTCCAGTCTCTTTTTGCATGATATCATCATTTCACTTACACTTCCTCGTTAGTTTCTCCGACAAGATGCACCTCACTAGAACACTCGACATTCTCAACAACCATAACAGGAAGAATTCATTTTTTCTTTCTCCTCTCATTATATACTCCCATGCTTTCTCTTCTTCCAATTAATTATCTTGTCTTTGCCTCTCCATTTTTTTTCCTTCTTCAGCTACCCCTAATAATTATATGGACATAGCTCCTCAATTCTTCCATAGGAAATTTTCATTGTCCAAGGGTCTTTAACTCCTTGGTAGTCAAAAAGTGCCTTATATGCACTACATCAAGCTTTCTAGATCTACACTTCCAAAAAAATCAGACATATCCATCTCCATTTGGTGCTACTCCATGCTCTTTACGTCTTTCACATCACCCTCATCTTCACTATATGTTCCTTTTAACAATCTTCTCTACTAAGCCAATTTTATAGCTTCCATCATCTTCATCATCTTTGTCAACATTGGTGTGATTTATTTTCTCCCAGTCTTTATGTTTTCATCAATACCTCATTCTCCATGACCTCTACCTAGAGCTCTTCAAGATTGGTTTTGTATCTCATCTTACAACATCTACCGAATCCAACCACTTTAGGCATGCTTCACTCACTAGTTCAGATAACTATACCTAGCATCACGTATTTGCTAGAGTCATATAGTTATGACTCTAGGTTGTTCCTTGAAGAATTCCATCCTATAGTTATGATTAAAAGGTGTTATTGTTTTGTATAAAGTTTACCTTCAAAAGCATGTTGTTTATATATATATATAAAGGGATTCAGTGGTTGTCAATATTGTTAAACATCTGAATGCTTTTGTTTATATATATATAGGGATTGAGTAGTTGTCAATATTGTTAAGCATTTGAAATTTCATGTGAGCAAGTACCTGTTTCTAGGACATTGTTTCTAGGACATCAGTAGATCAATTTAGACCATCACTAGTTTGGAAAGCATGCTTTGGATTTCCCAACTAAAAATTTTCAAAGTTTAATAGAATTAAAAAATGTAAGTTTACTGGCAACTTGTAATTCATAAATATTCTATTTATAAATTGAAGGTTTGGGTGTGTCTGAACTTTATGTATTATTTATGGGTAGCACCAACTGTTTATGTTTATCAGCAAAATTGTATTTCTTCACTGTTCATAGGTATTTTTATTACTAACTTTTTGGAAATCTATGTATGAGATGTGCCCACTGTTTTTCAGTGGTGGTTATCTGTGTCACTAATTGATCACACGTTTGAGACATCTTTACATTTAGCATTACTGCGATATTAAGCTCCATTTGTTTTCTATTTTGAGTCGGTGGAACAAAAGGTTTTAAATTTCAAACATAAATTCATATTAGGTGCCATGTTCTTCCCATTACAACAGCGGTAGTGGATTATGAAGTGCATGGTCTTGCATTAATCGAGAGGTTCTCGACTTGTATTCGATGTCTATCATGCTCTCTAGTCCATCTGCAGACTCTGTAATGTAACCATCCCTCAAATGCATTTAGTACGATTCGATCTTTCACGGTTAATTTATTATTTTTGGATTTAAAATTTTTGTTCGTTTTTGTTTTTAATTTGTATTAAATCATTAAATCAATGATTGGTGTGTATTATTTTTCTTTTATCAGTTAAATACTATGTTGTACTAGTTTTTGAAATATGGGAATGTTGGGAAAGTGGATACAGTGTCCAGAACTAGTAAAAAATTTCCTTAAATTTAAGGGAAAAGTTTTTTTCAAATATTTTATTAGAAATTGACAAACAAAATTCAAAATACATATATATTATTTTAACATCTTTTTAAAATTAAAGTTTACATATATAAACTTTAAACATCTTTGTAAATTTGAAGAGTTATTATTTTTTATTGGAAAAAATAAAATAGTACTACTCTTCTAATATGAAAATACAATAAAAGTCAATGATATGTTTTTTTTTTTTTTCCACGAGAAAAAAATGCTCTTTATATTCATAAGGATATAAACTAAACAATAAAAGTCAATGATATGTTTTGTTGATATCAACAACAGAGTGGAACAAATGTTTGTAGTGGATAGTGTATTGATTTATTAGACCTTCATGGTTAGTTTGGGCTTGAAAGAAAACGTACATGTATTAAAAGTTTTTCATATCCACAACTATAAAGTGAGTATTATTAAGTTTTTTCACTTGACTAATTTTTAAAATAATATTTACATGTACTTTAGTCTTAGTTTTATAGTGATATTTTAAATAAATATAATGAAAATATTTGTAAGAAATTATGTATTTGTAATAATTGAATAAATATATTTACATTTTAATTTAATATAATTTTAATTAAAATCTCTTAGTTTAGAAAATTGGTTCCGAGGATCCCATTTCTTTGGTGTTGAAGCTCTAAAAAAAAACTCCCTAGTTCCCAATAAATTGGGGACTTTCCCAACTAGAACGAGTTTTAGAGATGTTGGAAAAGTAGGGAACGTTCCCGTGCAACTATGGTTAAATATACAGCAGCATAAAAGATACAAGGAGATAATTGCTATATATTTTTTCATATCCACACTGAGTCCTCACGTTCAAGGCTATATCCATCAAGACAGCATGTCTGCTACGAAGAAATCAAGATACCAAATCTGCCATGGAGAAATCAAGTCATAGCTTGATCTTGTAGATAGGTCCTTCATTACCATCCTCCCAATAAGAAAATCTAAGTTGGCTCGTAGGGAGGAGCAATGCCTTTTTCGAAAGGAAGTCTGCCTCAGAGTTTTCCTCTCGGAAAATATGCTGGAATGTGAGCTTGTTGAAGAGTAAAGTAGCATCTTTGGTCCTATCTTTCCAGCAATTGAGGGCTGCCACATGGAAGTCTGCCAGGCCATTTAGCCAATCGATTATGAGCTTGGAGTCACCAAGTAGTAGCAAGGTATCGGTATGGCGACTGGCCAGCAGTAGCGATGCCCAAGCAGCTATTAGTTCTACCTTTGTGTTGGTACCCTGACCCCCATTCAATGTCCAACGAATAATGGTGTGAGTGCTTAGTGCTATTTTTCCCCCGGCTCCACAAAATGTACCTCTTTGTTGTGAGGCCCCATCAAACCAGGCCACCACCCTGTCAACTGGAATTTGAAATGAATGTCGATCCGGAGGCTTTGGTTGTATAGAGATGCCAAGATTGGCTGCCTCTGTCAGAATGTGTGAAGTAATAAAAAGGAAGGATGGCTTCTTGTCATTGAAAATAGCCGCATTTCTGGACAGCCAAATGAGCCAGCAGAGGTGTGATATTAGTAAGTTATAGAATAGAGAACTAATGCTTTAGATACTCTTATTATTTATATTCTTAATAGAGGTAAAGGGGCAGGGGTTGGGTTAGAAGGTTGCGGCAGCGAGCGGTGCGGAGGGGAACAGACTGGACAACACCTTCCTCGAACCTGAGCTTACCCAACGTAGAAGTAGTTCTTAAAAAAGTAGAAGTAGGTATGAGTTTATATTCATTGGACCTGTTCGAGAGTCGGTGGCCTATATATTCTATTTTTTAAAAGAAAAGTTGATTTTCTTTATTTCTAATGGGAGTTGAAAAATTAGTTTTTCAACTTTTAATGTGGGTTAATCAATTTTATTGGTCATAACAATTGTTGTTTGACGATATACTTGGGCAGTATGATGGGCCAATTCCCTTTAATCGGAGTGTGATTGGAGTTTTTCAAAAACGGAATTTACATGTGTAATAATTTGCAATTTTAATGATTATTTTAATTTATGTTTTATCATTAAATTAAATTATTATGTATAAGGCTTTTAACAAGATGTTTTATCTTTATCATTAAAGTATTATGTACAAGGATTTTAAAATGGTGTTATCTAAATGTTATTAAGTTGAAGGAGTTATTTTAAGGGGAGGTTCTGGTAGAGATTTCCATCGTCTGTCTGCGGCGTATTAACACATGTCACGTAATAATATCCATAACAAATAAAAAACTATCACGTGTGTCGTATCAGTGAGTGTCGAATGTTGGTGATTAAGTGTTTTGGGCACTAAGAGATGGTGGAGGCATCTGGGCCATCGTGATCGAGGCGGTGGAGATGGTGTGGAGGCATTTGGGCTAGCGTGATCGAGACATTGTCGGAAAGCTGCAACTTTCGCTGCCAAAAATATTGGGCAGAATATTGTGGATGCTATGGTCTGCGTGAAAGATGAAGCATACAACATTCTTGAGAAGGTTGTTAAAGTTGGTTACTTAACAAAAAATGCAGAGTTTTTGAAGCAGGAGGTTGGCAGCGGTACTGCTTGTTACCACTAAGTGTTTGGATTTGGTTTTGGTGTTCTGGAAAAGGTTACAATCCAGAAAAAGAAGGTGGAAATCGTAAACTCATTCCTTTTGAATTTTGGATTTATTTGCTGAAGAACAGTTGGTTTGGGCAATTATAAAGCTTAAGGGGCAAGAAACCAACCAATGGCTACTTCTTTGAAAGTCAGACGGGCACTCAGAAAATCAGAGAAGACAAGGTGGGTTCTCCTTGTCTAGATGAAAATCTCACCAAATCGATGGATATAGGAGCGAAGACCGCTATATCTGGCGATGGTGGTGACCTTCTGAATTACCCAAGTGCAGAAGAACTCATAGCTAAAGCCAGGGCTCTTGTGAAGAGGGAATACATTCGCTTTGCTCCTGTAAGGTCTGTCAATGCGAAGGATGAAGGTGTCAACAATGGCACAACGACAAAGGTCTATCTGGAGAAAAAATCAAAGAGGTAGCGCAAGAGAGAGAAAAGAGGTAGGCTTGTTTGGCTTTTCTTTTTTCCTGAATATAAATATATATAAATGTATACCAAAGTCACACCATCTGGGTTTGGGAACAAACAATCCAGAGAGTAAGAGAGGGAAATTCTTCGCCTAATCACTTAAACACATAACATGTTTTCCATGGGTTTTCTTCCAGAGACAATCACCTTATCCTTGTCCTTATCGACAAAAAAATACATAAGATTCACCTCACTCCCAAATTTAGAATTTCCATCGAGGACCAATATTCTTCATAGATATTGAAGTAAAACACAGAGGCATGTATTATTAAATCGACAAATTGAAAGTTTATAGGACCTGTTTTAATTCTGTGAAAATAGTCTAAATTCAGCTGCAATATGCATGTAGATGGTTGGATTTGTCTGAAGTTTTCCACCCTTAAGGAAGAAAAGAGGAATGAGAGAAGAGTGCTTTTCATTATTTTTGGGTGTTATGTGCCACTCACTGATATTATGAAACTCGACGGGTCTTGACAAACTTACCGATTTGAATGAATTTAGGCAAGGTTCATTGCGCATTTACTTCACCGATTAAATTCAACATGATTTTTATTTGAGCCGAGAAGACTCGTTGAGTACTCTAAGTACTCGATGCATCGTGTAAGTATGGTGTATTTGGAATTCCCCAAAATTGTTGGTGTGGTTATGGAAGCAGATGCGATTCGGGAGTGGGAGTAGCATCCATGGCCAATTTTAGGAAACGATAAATCGAGAAATACAAGAATATTTTGAATTTTCAGAAATACACATACACATATATATAATTTATACTTGCAAAATAATAGACTAAAAACTTAAAATTTATTTGATTATACCTTGAAACTAATTCATCAAATATTTGAAGAATTTTCATAAATACACACACATATATAATTTATACTTGAAAAATAATAGACTAAAAACTTAAAATTTAATTGATTATACTTTGATACTAATTCATCAAATATTTGAATTTGAAATTTCAGGTTTGAAATTTCAAAATCATACATACATTAATGGCATTTTTTAATAAGAGGCCATATCGGCCACCCCGAGGCTAGCCAGGGAGATTTGCAGAATCAATCAGTGTTCTGAGGTATTGAAAAAAGCCAACGGGAACGTACAAGCTCTGTGAGTCAAACCAAAAGTCAGGACGAATGAGATGCTATATGATCTTGCGAGTCAAGCCAAGGCAAAGGTAGAAGTGATCCAGGTGGATATCGGTGGCCACCCACCTTCTCCAACTGGCCCAAAACATGTTTTTGGCAATTTTGGTAATTTACTATTTTTAGCAGTTTTTAATTTCCTGGGCCATTTTGAGGCCCTAAACGATGTTTTTTTGGGAAAATGGGGAGCAACATGGATCGTAGATCCATGTTTCTCTAGCCAAAAGTTGTAGTTCTCGGATAGATCTTTCCAACGAGCTATCATACGCCTAAAACGGAGATCGTATGCAAAAGTTACGACCACGGGAAGTTGATGCACCAACTTACCCAAACAGGGCCCACATGACTTTTGGCGCTTCATCTCCTAGGGTTAGGTTTTTGGATGTCTAGGACTTTTGGCATTCCTGTTTATTGTAAAAAGGCCTTCAGAGCCTCATTGTAACCATATTCTTGCGAATGTGCGCTGCCGTCACATCTCTTCTCAGAGATAAGCCGCCACCATTCCAGCAAGCTTGTTTCCGCTGTATTTTTACAGTTTCAGCTTATTTCGTTATTTAATAGAAAACCAGTTTTACTGTATSTCTGTTATTTTTGTGTTAAGCACCTATTAATAATCTGTATTCATTTCGTTCTGCTCATAAAATCCGGATCAAGAAGCCTTGTAAGTCTAAGACAAAAGTCAAGATGTAAGTCTAATGAAAAAGTCAGGGGGAACGTACAACCTCTATGAGCATAGAAAGTCTCATTAAAATGAAACTGATCGTAATTCTCATCAAAGGCTCTTTATCGAAACCAATGGTTCAATAAGGTAAGTCAAGATGACAGTGGAAGAGCCAACACTCTACAGAACTATACCTATAGGCTATATTATTTAGATACGGGTCCTCTCCCCTGCCTTCCCGTAGGACTTGATTGAACCCCATTTATTGGTCGAGCCAAGTAAGATTCTTGGTTGAGTGATTTGATCTCCACCTTCTCCCAACTGCAACTTGACAACCATGACTCAGCTCCATGTCTCAATCAGGTGCTCATTAACACAATTAGATGGGTTCAATGATCCAGTGTTGAACTAGATCACATGTTCTCACTATGAGCTCTCTTCTGGTGGGGCAACGAACATAATTAGTCTCGGGGTAGGTGGGAAAGGTCTCCTTATTGGTCATTCCACCTTTATATCTTGAATAGTGTGCTTAAGGGTTTTTGAGCTTTTCATAGCTCAGATTTGTGTTTCCTATCCCTATTCACAAATCAATCGGGTTAAAGGCCCTCGAGGCCAAAACCCTATATCAAGCATGACAGTCCAATTCAAAGCATCTTCCCTTTAGCCTTAGTATCACAGTAGTAATGAGGAGTGCTTTCTCCTCCTCTCTTCTTCTTAATAAACCCTAGATACAAAAACCCAAGAGGAGGGCCCCAATAGAACTTGAATTGGTTTGGCGATAATCCCCTCCTAATTGCACCAAAAGAGCTTACTTCAATGATTTTCCCCTCATATTATTACCAAAATAGCTTCAAAACAAATTACTTTGGTAATATTTCCTACTATTCTTACCAAAAGAGACTAATAAGTACGAAAAAAACTAACAACTCCCATAGGTTATGTGAATATATTTATATAACATTCTTTATATTTACTTCAGATTCGATATTTCAACAACTTTTTACCAATAAAACTACTGGATCAATGCCGGGTGGAGTGGGACATTAATGAATGAATCAGGCGGGAAAACTTGAAAC
>JASDQU010819861.1:1440-35183 GCA_032191745.1 Picea mariana
CTGTCGATTACAAACTTGTTTTTCTCATGTCATCTTCACTGTTGTACTTTCCATCAATGACAAGCATTTGTTGTCTGTTCAATAATTGCCAACAATGTACATATGCAAATTGTAGTAGGAAGAGTCCCATACATACGCGAGTTGCATGTGTATAATTCGTGTATCTGTCTGAATGTTGGATTATATACAAGTATGAGAAATAGCATTGTGATATATCTATATCTACACTTGATTTGGGAGTTTTTGTTGTTGGTATTTTTTGTGATGAAGACTTGAGTGATGCACTCAAGGATTTTTGTCTTGGAGATTAGGGTTTCTTTCCCCAAATCTATTTTGTCTTATGTATTTCAACATAAAAATTGTTTCATGTTTATGAGCAAGACATGAAGAAATTTGTACACACGAGTTGCAGGAGTTGTAGGTCCAATTTTTTCAGAAAAAAGTATTTTCTGAGGCATACGCGGGTTCCTATAGGAACAGTCACATACATACTTGATTTTTCTAATGTAACGTCACATACATATTGTAAAGTATGAAACAACGAAAGTTTTGGAGACAATGACAGTGACAAAGGAAGTGGCAGGAACATGGATAGTGACGAAGACAGTTACAACAGTAATTACAAATAAATATAACATATTGATGGACCATTGTATGATGCATGGAAAGGTACAAGGATCATCAAAGGAATAACAGATCATGGTATTCATGATGCAGTATCGTTGAGCAGTTGATCAGTGTTTCATTAGAGTAGCAACATCCGTAGCAAAAACAGATTACACTGGTAGCATATTGTTCACAGTGATTACATGACATGTTGTAGAGAATACAGGGGGAGACATACCCGCAGGGGAGTAATTATTTTTCCCATGATTGGTTACAATAGGTACAGTTTCAGGAGGAGACATGTCAACATGAGGAGTTAACCTTTGTTCAAAGAGGAAGAGAAAGAACAAATGCATGAAAACAGGGGGAGCATCCCCAAGGGGATATACCCTTTTCCATTGATGTCAAAGCGGGGGAGTGAGAAACATTGATGAGGAATGATGGTCACAGGGGGATCATAAGCATGAGTGTTTCCATTCCTAAGAGTTGCCATCAATGTTGGTGTTGCCATCAATGCAAAAGGGGGATATTGTTGGACAATTGGTTTGGAGAGTTGATTGTCATTGATGTCAACCCTTGGAGAGTAACCTTGGAGATTGATGTCAACCCTTGGAGAGGTCTAGAGATGTTGGATTGATGATTGCCAATTGTATGATAGAGATTTATTATGAGATAGTTGGGTACATTTGATGTAGTCTACATGTAGCCCCATAGATTTGGTTATGGGACCCAAAGTTGATTGAGGAATATGAACATGAAGGACAGTGAAATTTCAGGTAATACTATCATAAATGAATATTAAATTTCATGTCATTTTCGGTTATATGTGGAACACCATGTGGTTCCTCACGATTAGGGAGATATAGCGTTGTAAAGTTGGAATCCCCGAAAAGTGGACAAGAATCCCCTAGCTGGTTACAAGTCTTGGTCAAAGGGAAAAGTGGTTGCAACAAGAAATCCCTAAAGTAAGGAGAGAGGATACTATGAAAAAGTATATAAACACCTCAAGGAGTCTCTTATAAGTACACACATATACTCACAATTGAATATCTTTCTCGTGTTTAGTTATGGTCTAGTATTGTGATCTTTTAGCAAGTTTGTGATGACATTTTTCTGAGGTTATGAAGGAAGGTCGAAGGTTAAAGTCTCGGGGTTGAAGAAAGATTTAGTAACCCTAATATCCAAGACATCCACGAGTTGCAGGTCAAAAGGAATCAAATGCATGTGGGACATAGTGGCGTAAAGTGCAAATACCCGCTAGATGTAGAAGAGAAAAGTGCATATATGTAGAAGGGTTTGTGCAAGCTTGAGAAGTGATGCTTGGTCTAGGTTGTTGAGGTTGAGTTTGGTATGTTGGTCTAAGATATGAGGCATCAAGTAAGTTACAGTGTGAAAAGGTAAGTCTATATTCTTATGAGGTTATATCTTAGTGATGTTGTGGAGCATGCTTGAGGCATGAATTTGTAAGGTTTGGCATATTCTCTCTTGGAGGTATGGTATCTGTTGTAGTAAATGTTTTGAGGCAAATATGTTGAAGAACATTGATGGTGCATGTTTGAGTTTTATTGGTATATCTTATGGCACATTGTGAGAGGTCTTTGTTGGTGATATTGGCATATGGTTAATACATGCTTGATAACAGTGAAATTCTTGCACATGGTTTGATGTAAGGGTTTATGGTCTTTATTTTACGGATGGTATGATGTATTGGTAGAGGCCCTTTGTTGGTTATCTTGGAGTATGTTCTTGTGCATGGCCGATGCACTTGTTGTGGTTGGTACTTGGTTTTTATTGGTACATGCTTGGTAGAAGTATGTGTTGGTGATGGTTGTGAGTTGTTATGAGTAGTTTTGGTTGATGTGCATCCTATTGATATTGTGTATATGATTGAGAGTTGTTTTGGTGATTGGTATATGTGATTGGATTTGGTTTGTTTGATGAGATTATATTCACATATTTTTTCCACAAGTTATTTGGTACAAATTGTTGTAGGTTTTTGGTACAGGTTGATATGGAAGGCTCTACAGTGACGGTTTGATAGAAACAAAGACAGTGACAATGATACTTGGTGATGTTGTGGTAGTCCACGAGTTGCAATGAGGATAGGCATGAACATCCATGAGTTGCAGTTAAGAAGGGTGTGGATACCTGTGTGTTGCAACATAGACAAGTCGTGGATCTGTAGAAAAGATTTGAATACTTTTGGTATAGTTTGGAAGATTGTTTTTTGTCTACAAGTTGGGTCTTGTACTTGAGGGTTAGAACCCTCACATCTCAATTGGTGTTGAGATATACAAGTCGAGTCTTGTAGTTGAGAGTTGATACTCTCTTGGAGTTGGTTCTTTGTTCAGTTGGTGTTGATAAATCCCCGCAGATTGTGGTCTTCATGTAACAACATAATACAAAATATTACACATATATATGGTGTTCATTGTGTTCATTATGATGATGGTTTTGAGATTTGGTAGCTTGGAGGTGCTTCTTCATTGGCAGCTCTCAGCATGCGGAAGTGACCAAGCAAATTTTCGCCTAGTGACTTTATAATTATAACGTGACTTTATAATTTTAAAGTGACTTTATAAAGTGATTTTATAAAGTTGGATCTTGTAAGTTTTTAATGTAAAAGTGACTTTATGATGTTTTGAGTCACTTTAATAGCTTAAGTGACCTCAATGAATGATTAAGTCGTGACTGATGATCTCATGAGGGAAATATCTAATATTGATCATCAATCTCATTGGAATACCAAGGGTTAGGGCAGTTACAATTAAAAAAATGATAAAAGCATCTCATTAGGAGAGGAGAGCGCACACTTTGAGGAGAGAGTTGTGGGAGGTGAAGGGTCACTCATCCCAAGAGAATTTTTTAGCATGGAGAAAGGAGAAGGACAACAGACAAGGGAGGCGCATATTTTAGGAGAGGAAGAGGGCACACATCCCAAGACAGTTGTTGTTGATATAGAACAGGACCGTACAACAATTAAAGGAATCTGTACTGTACGAATTTGCTAGAGGTACAACAGAGTATGCACTGAAATCATGGCTCTAATTTCAAGGGAAATTGTTGGTTTATATCTATGTTCCCTTTACGGTTGGTACTGAAATTCATGCCCACTATGTAAAGAATGTTAATGTTGAAGTACAGGTTTTATAGTTCAACATTATAACAAAAATTTCATGCAGTTTTATAGGAAGAAACTAGGCACGGATTTCTAGATTCTTTGGCATAGTTTTTTTAGTGTAGAAGAGACACATTTTCTGAGTTGGGTTATGTTATATCATTGTTGTAAATGGTTGTTGTTATCTCAACATCTTTCTCTGGAGATTAATAAATAAATCTCCTTAATTTTTCACTATTTTTTGTGTTATTCTTCTTGGGGTTTTACCCATATTTTTCATGGTGCATAAAGTGTATCTTGTCCACTATTTGTATATGATTATGTTGCAGATTTAGTTCCAAATCTATATTGTTTAGTGTTTCTTCTCATTAAGTGCAGCTAGTAAAGGTTTACATGCTTTATTGTTGAGACTTAATTGGAGGCTGAAATATGGGTATGATATAGTGAGTTTCTGGACTAATTTTAACATGGTATCAAAGCAGGTGCTCTGAATTTCAGTGCGCAGCTTTTGGCACTTGGGACAACAAGTGATTTGATGGTGTATTTGCTTGAAGAAAGGAAGAACAATTTCTTTGTTAGGTGGACAAAGATGACTTCCCGCATCAGGTTTGAAGATAGATTGGAGGGGGTCTCCAACTACCTGCGGTGGAAGGTTAGAATCAGCAGTGTTCTCAAGGAGAATAAATTTTGGTCGTTTGCGAACACCATTGTGCCTATACCTGCTTCAGATCCCATATCTCTTAATGTTCATGAGGTGAGGGAAGCCAAGACTTAGAGAATCATCTTGGACGGGGTCAAAGACCAACTTATTCCACACTTGGATGAGAAGAAGACAACCAATGAAATGTGGGTTGCACTGAAAGGCTTGTATGAGGTTAATAATGAGAACTGGAAAATGGCTCTCTGGGAAAAGCTCCATGGAGCTAGGATGGTCAAAGGAGAGAGTGTGGCCACCTATCTCACATAGGTTGCGCAGGTGAAGGACAAGTTGGCAGTTATTGGAGAATTTATTCCTGACTCAGATTTGGTGCAAATAGCCCTCAAAGGCTTCACCAAGGAGTGGGAGGTTTTCGTCAAGTGTGTGGTGGGGAGAGAGAAGCTCCCTGACTAGAGCAGATTGTGGGATGATTTTACACAGGAGGAGATCCAGGAGGGGTCTCAAGAAAAGGAATTGGATGGTGCAGACGACAAGAACGTTGTTATTGTGGCAAAGGGAAATGGGAAGAAGAAGGACATGAGCAAGGTGAAATGATTTGCATGTCACAAGACTGGCCACTATGCTAGTAAATGTCTGAACAAGAAGAAGAAGAAACTGGAACCAAAGGTGTCAACTTCAACAAAGGTTGCAAAGTTTGCTTATAGATATGAAAAGGAGTTCTCTCTCATGACTTGTCCCATGGGCAGTGGATGCCTAGCATTCGAGGACATTGAGTCTTGGTTTGTGGATAATGAATCTTCTCGACACATGACTAGGTTGAGGTCATTTTTCCTCAATCTTACATAGATAGACTCAGATTGTAGAGTGAATTGTGGAGCCATCCCACAACTTGCAGTAAAGGGGGTTGGAAGGGTTAGATTCCAACTAGAGTCAGGGGGTATTCTGGAGGTTAGTGAGGTGTTATATATTCCAGAGTTGACTATTAATTTTCTCTCAGTGTCAAGTTTGAATGAGAGTGGATTTGGATTTTTTTTCTACAGTGGACATGTATTTTTGTATCTTGTGGGAGAAACTGCTGACACAACAATAATGCTTGGTGTCAAGTATGAGGGATTCTGCAGGTTTTTGGGTAGACCTGTGTTGGGGTCCAATAAATTTATGGACTCAGATTCTATGTCAGAGAGTTTGTAGGTAGAATGGGAGAGAGATTTTATCCATGGGACTCAGTCTTCTTTCGGGACTCTCAAAGGACTCAACAGGCATGAGTCGACACAGATGAATTCTCAAGAGAGTGTGCAGTCTCCTCGGAGCATGTCTTCAGTTCGTGGTACAACGGAGGTAGCAACAGAGGCTTCCAGTGTAGTGGGAGTAACAACTTCTTGTTCAGAGGGAGCAGAGACTTCTAGTACAGAGGGAGCATCTATGGCAGTTGATGAGATGGAGACAGATTCTGGTATACCAAACGTACCTCTCTCGCTAAGAGGGAGTGTTGAGATTTGGTAGCTTGGAGGTACTTCTGCATTGGTAGTGCTCAACATAAGTGACCAAGAAAATTTTCTCCTAGTGACTTTATAATTTTAATTGACTTTATAAAGTGATTTTATAAAGTTGGGTCTTTTAATTTTTTAATGTAAAAGTGACTTTATGATGTTTTTAGTCACTTTAATGACTTACGTGACCTCAACAAATGATTAAGTTGTGACTGTTGATCTCATGAGGGAAAGATCTAATCTTGACCATCAATCTCATTGGAAGACCAAGGGTTAGGGCAGTTACAATTAAAAAATTGATAAAAGCAGCTCATTAGGAGAGGAGGGTGCACACTTTGAGGAGAGAGTAGTGGGAGGTGAAGGGTCACTCATCCCAAGAGAATTTTTGAGCGTGGAGAAAGGAGAAGGAAAACAGGCAGGGGAGGCGCATCTTTTAGGAGAGGAAGAGGACATGCATCACAAGACAATTGTTGTTGATATAGAACATGATTGTACAACAGTTAAAGGAATCTGTACTGTATGGATTTGCTAAAGGTACAACAGAGGTATGCACTGAAATTGTGGCTCTGATTTCAAGGCAAATTGTTGGTTTATATCTATGTTTCCCTTTACTGTTGGTACTGAAATTCGTGCCCACTATGTAAATAATGTTAATTTTGAAGTAGAGGTTTTACAGTTAATCATTATAACAAAAATTTCATGCAGTTTTATAGGTAGAAACTAGGCACAAATTTCTAGATTCTTTGGCACAGTTTTCTGAGTGTAGAAGAGGCACATTTTTTGAGTTGGGTTCTGTTATATCATTGTTGTAAATGTTTTTTTTTATATCAACATATTTCTCTGGAGCTTAATAAAGAAATCTCCTTAATTTGTCACTATTTTTTGTGTTATTATTCTTGGGGTTTTACCCAGATTTTTCATAGTGCATAAAGTGTATCTTGTCCACTGTTTGTATATGATTCCACTGCAGATTTAATTCCATATCTATATTGTTTAGTGTTTCTTCTCATTAAGTGCAGCTAGTAAAGGTTTACATGCTTGACTATTAAGACTTAATTGGAGGTTGAAATCTAGGTATGATATAGTGAGTTTCTAAACTAATTTTAACAGATGGTTCATAGTTCTCTATTATTGATGAATGTTGTTGATATATGCAAGTATATAATAGTGAAGGTAAGTAATGAATAATAATTTTTGAAGTGGTTGCTAATTAAAGGAAGAAAGAATTGGAAAAAGAGCCACACACTGATTCACCCCCCCTCTCAGTGTGGTCGGTGTGTCCAACAATGATGAAATATCAAGGTGATGATTCTTATCCATTGATACATATGGCATTACACTACATATATTGATGCAACATCATATGTAGGTAGATCACAAGATTGCATGAAGAGAATGATTGATTTAGCATTGGAAACTCACTAGGTGAGCATGGCGAGATTAGTATGTAGAGTGGTGAGGTGGATGGAAGGTTTTATATTGAGCCTCATTTAAATTAATTGAACTCACTCATTAGCATTGAAGGTATTCTATTCAATTTTCAACGTGATATTGTATATTTAATGTCGTTTTAACTCAAAGTGCATTTGTTGTGCAGGGGTAACCTTCATCATTAATTATTAGTTTCCTATGATATCATCTCAAAGATGTTAGTAAGTTGGATTGAAAACCATATAACACAAATGAAAATATGGAAAGAGATATTGGCTTCGATGAGGCAATGTTCCAAACAAAACTTAGACTTTTGCCTCCAAGGATGTTTTGCACACATTTTTGGGGGGTCCAAACAAAATGAATATGGGAACTTTGGAAGAGGCTAGATTGATGTTTTTTGGGTATACAAGTAAAAATCAATTGATGGGATACTATTCTTAGGTCCACAAGTACATAAGTGCACATTAAAAATTTACTTTCAAAGAGGCTAATTGAGCTTCCTAGTTTATCAAAGGAATTGATATAGATGTGAAATGGGGCTATAAATCAATCGATGGAAATATTTTCATCTCTTATATGCCTTTAATTTGATAGTTTAATGATCCAAGTTCAGTTGAATCAGTTATAGGTTTATGAAGATCAAAAGATATGGGTTTTTATTGATGCTCATTTTAATTAAAATCCTTCAGTGAATGATCTCTAGGTTTAATTTGTAATTCACATTTTAACTTAAGGTTGTTGTGATGGATATAGATCCTTAGTGGAAGAGATTTTGGCATTATATTGGTGTGTAGAGGACTATGAATGTCTTAGATCCTCAATGACTTGACATGGTTGTTGATGCATTATAAAATCCTTGAAACAACCCAACACATCTTCATGAGGATTGATTCAACACATGAAAGATCTAATGAGAGGTGGTCTATTGAGAAATGGATGTCCAAATTCTTGGCATGGTTTTTATTCAAGTTTCAATGTTGTTTAATGAGCCAGAAGAAAAATAATTAAGTTGTAGATATTGTTGGCTACCCAACCCAAAATTTGACTCAAGGAGGCTACATTATTGATTTAGGAGACTGGAAATCCTTTGAGCTTAGTGTTTTCTCCTTGGGTGTTGAACTATGAAAAATTGTCTTAATTAGTGTCAGGAAAAGGATAAAATTTATTTTTTACCAAGGAAGGGCCAAATTGCTTAGTTAAATGGCCAACAAGCCTTTGTACTCAATGATTTCCCCTTGGATGCTACATTTGGTGAATTTGACATTCTTGATGATTGGGAAAAATAGAAAAAAATCTATTTATGATCTAGGAAAGGTCAAATTGTTGAGTTCAATGGCTAGAAAGCCCCTAAACCTAGTAATTTTCCTCAAGATGCCAAATCATTTAGTTCAAAATCCACACTTCCTCTCCAACCCATATATTTTCCTCTCTCAAGTCCCAACTCACAAATTAGTAACTCTTAAGTTTGTTGGCTACTTTTTCCTTATTTAACACTTAGTTCCCAACCTTATAAAGGTAGTAGGAAAAATCCTTCTTAATTATTTTCACCCATTTTCCCCAGATGAGCTTTCTCTTCAACATTGGTCTATACATGACATTTTTTTCTTCGTTTTTGGCAAATCCATGGATGTTTGGATCTTTTCCAACTAGTAGGCACCTGCAAAAATCATCCAAGTTAAGTGTCCATTCATACTACATAGTCAAAAAATCATTTTCACTTCCAAAATAGTGTTGCATTTCCATATTGCATTTTTTTACATCTCATAGAATCCATGAATGCATATTTATGGTTGTTAATGGTTGTTGTGTTTCTATAGATGGATTGGATGTTTATATGGAACGATATCCCTCTTGAAGCAAGGGTTCAATGCCTCTTGCTCTCTAGGAGAGCCACATTAACTTTTAGATTTTCTTCCCATCTATGGTAGCTAGAAAACCATCAATAAAGTAGATCTTAACTAACAAATGTTGTTGAAAAGGATGAAAAACACTTTCTCTTCTTCTCATTTCTTTGTCGATGTGATATTTCATGAGTAGACATATTCCATTTCTCATCTATCACAAAATCAAAGTTGTCATGGATATCTTTCTTATGCCATAAGTTTGATTTTCGGATGTCATATGATAAATTAACTATTTGTTTTTCATGTATGTGCAGTGGATGGATTGCCTTAATGTTGCAAGTCGAATTGAAGAAGCCTTGATTTTAATTGGCTACTCCCCATAGTATCAATTCCTTTTTTCCTTTCGATTTTATTTTTGGATGTCATTATTTTCATGCCTTGCAAATGATTGGTTGAATGGATTTGAGTGCACGATGAAATTTCAAGTGTGATTGACAAGAAAAGTTTGAATTCTAAACCAATTAATATATTAGCTTATGTGAAGAGATCAAGTGAAGAGAATCCATTACATTTGATAATCCATTACCAATCTTGTTACCTTTTGAATGAGGGACCAAAGCTTTATTGAGCCCATATTATTGTGAGAGTTCTTTTGTTGATTAACAAGAGGTGACAAGATAAATTATTCTTAATGGATCAACGATATTACTTGCATATGTTCTAAGAAAATAATCCCCCCTCTCTGTGGTTTTCGAACATAATTTTAAATGATTTAAGTTGTATACTAGCAAGAATCCATATGCTCATACATCGAATACATTGAATATAAGTGTGCCCATTACTATGAGATCAAGCATGCATGAGAAGTGATTGTAAGGAAAATTTACTTTGATTGACTAGAGTTTTGTACCAAGATTGATTCCCTCTTATTGCAACTTCAAACAAAATTTTGGCATGGTTCCTTCTTGTTAACAATACAAAACTAAAAGAGGGATATTCACAATATGTTGAGGTTAATTTTACACATATTTTATTTATACCAAATCTCATAAGGAACAACTTAAAAATTAAGATCATTTGTTACCATGATAGGCCCAAAATATTGTACTACAAGGGACTCAAGGAAATGGTGATGTTTTAAATTTTATGTATGTATGTATGTATGTATGTATGTATGTATGCATGCATGCATGCATGCATGTATGTATACCAATGAAAAATGCAATTTCCACCTCTAGTTTAATAGAAATACAATGAAAATAATATTGAACAACAAAGGAGATAATGCATATGCATTTGGGCACTCTAATTTTGGATTGATGTGTTTCCTTATGAAGCTTTGAAAACAATTCAATGAATCTTCCCGTCATAAAGGTTTGTTCATTGTTTCATTGCACAAGCGAGGGAATTTTGCTAGCATTGTTCACATATGTTTATAAGCATGAATGCATGCATGCATGCATGCATGCATGTATGTATGTATACCAATGAAAAATGAAATTTCCACCTCTAGTTTAATAGAAATACAATGAAAATAATATTGAACAACAAAGGAGATAATGCATATGCATTTGGGCACTCTAATTTTGGATTGATGTGTTTCCTTATGAATCTTTGAAAACAATTCAATGAATCTTCCTGTCATAAAGGTTTGTTCATTGTTTCATTGCACAAGCGAGGGAATTTTGCTAGCATTGTTCACATATGTTTATGAGCATGATGATACAAGATTTAATGTAGATTAATTATGTGCAAATAATATAGAAAAGGATGGCATATAAAAAAATGGATATTAAATGAGAGAGAGGATGCATGAAGGAAATTTACACAATTTCTTCTCTAAAGTCAAGTAGTAGAGGTGAATATTGAACATCCCTCTTTGGATAAGTCTAGGTAAAAGGATAATGGATTCAAATTGACCATCAATAGAGTACAAGCCTCAAATTTGATGAAACAAGAAGGAATATATTTGTGAGTCCCAAACTTGAATTGCAATGCATAATGTGAGAAGCTAAAACTACCACCCAAAGTCATAGGACCTTTGTTTGGCTTGTAGTCACAAGAATACAAACATGCTAGTCAAAGTTTCACATGAAGTGGGAGAAAAATCGTGTAATATTGAATATTAAATTAAAACATATCCTCATCATTAACAAAAAGATAAAAGACAAAATTACATAAGGTTGCAAGGCCAAGTAGTCTAGGAACTAACAACCCAAGAGTCAAGAAACTAGAAACCAAGAGCTATTGGAAATTTTGATAAATAGAACCATTACAATCATGCAAAGGGTTCTATTCTTGGCATTGTATATTATATTCATACCTTAATTAGATATTGTTTTTATCTTGTGTTCTTATACTCTTTCAAGTTGTGACTAGTTGTAGGATATTTTCATATTTCATAGTTTTCTTGAATCCTGTAAGAGTAAATATTGCAATTTGTAGAATATTCTCATGCTTGCAATGCCTATATTTACTTACCTTATGCATTCTTAACAAAGTGATGTTAAGGAATTTATCTCTTAGAGACTTGTAGGATATACTTGGTTTCTTATAGTTTCTTTTGGTTTTGCATAGGACACAATTGGTTGACAATTCCCTTGTTGTTTGTGTCACCTTTCATTTCATGTCAATCACTTCCTTAAAGTTCCTAGCTAGGATTAGATTAGTGGAATTATTCATTTTAATTGACAGTTGTATTTCATTTAGATTCATAAATCTGTATTAGGAAAATGGAGCCATAACTAGAGGGTTCTCCATTTTGACAAATGGAGGTCAAAATGGACCCTTTCCCTGGGTGAACTTGTGAAGCTAATAAGGGACATTGCCTTTGTCAACAAGTTATTGCAATGAGAAATGATTTATATGGACATAAAACTCATGCCAAAGTTTGTTGATATAATCACCATGAACAATAGAAACTACAAGAAGATACCATGGCCAAAAGTTTTCAAACTTGTACAAGCTAGTAATATAATTGGTGGTGACCATTGCTACAACATGCTTATGATATTTTCACTATTTAATTACAACTTGGTGAGGTGAAAACTCCATGATTTTTCCTTCACTAAAATAAGTGATTTGATAGACATTTATAAGGCTACATGAGATATTACAAGTGTATATTACATCATTAAAGTGAACATTATTTAGTTGAATAGTTCTTGAACCTAAAATCCCTAAAGGCCTATCATCACCAACATATATTGGTTTGGTATTACATTGATTTAGAGTTTAAAACATTGCTTTGTTTTTAGCCATATGATAATATGCTCTAGAATCTAGAATCCACTTATTCAAAGAAAAATAAGTTGTTTCATTGAAAGAAATTAGAGATGCAGAAAGAGTATTCCACTTAGAAGAAAGATCAAAAAGAGAAAGATTTAGATGGATGTTTCTCTTGTTCATGATTGATTCTAGGTCTTCCATCTTATTGAAATATTTTGATTCGAGATGACCATGTTTCCCACAAAGATTGCAATGTTTCTTAGTCTTCTTTCCTTTTGAATTAGCGCCTTTATCACCATTGGGAGTAGGAGAAGGATGAGAGGGTTTGGGGTCCTTGTTCTTTTTATTGTTGTGAGGAAGCTATTTCTTGGAATGTACCTTGCTTTAATTGTGACACTAAGGTGTTGTTAGAGGTGCCTACAAAACTGATAACTAATAGATGCAAGAGCTTATCTTTCTCTCAAACAAGAGAATCACAAAATGTTTCAAAATAGGACATTCTATAAGTAGTGTATTGACAAAGAAAAGCCTCTCTAGTAGAGTAAAAAAGTTGATAAAAAATAGAATATGCATTTCCAAGTTTAGAAATAATGAAAAAAATCAATTGATCATCATCTTTCTTAATGCCAAATTCTTGAAGTAAGAGTGTAAGGATCTTAAACTTCAAGAGAAATTCTTAAATGCAAGTAAAATCATTAGGAATAATCAAAGCAATAAGTTGATTTTTGAGCTAGTGGCTGCAAATCTGATTGTGTTTACCAAACACTTGTTCCAACTTTTTCCAAGCTACATCGGGAGTATCAACCTCTTGAAGGTGAAACTACAAGTAATTAAATATTATCATCCCATTTCAATATGTGGATTGAGTAATTTTTGTTGTCTCATTTGACTCTCTCTAATGGACCTAGGGGTGGTACTTTTGTTCGCAAGGTGACCCAATAAATTCCGTTACTTCTTAGTGAATGCTCCATATGATATTTCCAAGAGAAATAATTGGTACTTATAGGTAAGATTTCACTTTGGACTAGCCATATTACAATATGGCGAAGCAAAATGACACGAACAATGACAACTCAAATAGAAAGTATTTGAAAAAATTAGCACAAAAAATGATTAAATATGCCAAATTCAATAAATATGCCTTCTAGAATCTTAAGAAACAAGGATTAAAGGGAGGTTCTTATAAAAATTGCAAAAAATAATCTAAAAATAGTTAAAATTTGTAAAAATAGACCACAACAATGCATAGAGCATATAAATTTATTTGAGAACAAAAACATTTAACTCAAAATGAAATTTGAATGACAAAGTTAACTCTATTTGAAAATCACTCTAAAAAATCAACATGCTAATTGAAGGGGATCAACCAAAATGATATGTGGTAGTCAATGAGTATAACATGTGGTTGTCTCGTTGTATTATTTCCATGGAAGAACTATGAAATGACACTAATGTTATGGTGTGATGGCATGGCAAGGTGGCACTTGACAAGAATAGATAATCCCACATGACAATGTGCCACATCACAAGAAGAGATAAGCCCACATGGCAAGGTGCCATGGAAAGAAGAGATGGGCCCATATTCCTATCTTGGTCCACGTGCCACTAAGGTGACATGAAGTTGTTGGTTGTATGGTTTCTAAGGTTATGAATTATGTTTCTTCCTTCCAAACAAAATCATGTGGGTTTCCTTATGAATATAACATATGATACTTCCACGTTGAAGGAGCCCACATGAAGAGGTGATTCCAAAAGGGGTTAATCATTACCAATGTGAAATGCTAGAAAAGAGTTGTTGCTTCAAGGAAACAATACCAAATATCTTCATGAGGTGGAAAATGTTGATGAGGATGGGAGAACCAAGGAAATGAGCCTACAACCACACTAAAAACAATCAAAATGAAGGTAAAATATAAAAAGGAATGTCCAGTGCATGTAGCAATTAAGGCCATAAAAAGGAGAGGGAACAAAGACTAAACACTATTACAAACACACTAAGAACAAAGGTGTCAAAAAGTGGCTTGGGCCACAAAGCTAAGAGGTTTCTTACAAGATAAGGCAAAACCTAAGATTCTACATACAAAGGAAGACAATAACAAAACAAACCCCCAAAAGCACAAATATCGCCAAAAAACTAAGAACGAAGATATAAATATTAGTAATTTATTATAATAAAAGATTGGCAAGATGAATCCCAAACCAAACAAAGGAGAAAATTGAAACTTGTCAAAAATGCTAAGTAAATTATGAACAATGTAGAAAAATATTTAAATAAAACTTTATAAATTATTTTTTTTACCTTCTTGTCACATCATCGGAGAGAATGAGCATATCTTAGGAAAATGAAAGGATTTTTGGATGAAATGAAAGGAATTCATAGCTGGAAATGACACTACAAACAAAATCAAGTGTTTCACTCATGCCAAAAATGCTTGTAAGCTCCAAAATCATAACAAATCCTTGTGCATGCAACCTAGCTACTAGGCATGATCATGTAACAAATGAAATGAAACTTCAATATGCAAAATACTCCTTCCATAGTTATCATAAGATATTGAGATCTCAATCAAATAATGAGAGAATATTCAAATGTTATTTGATACCATATTTAGATAACAAAGTATATTCACAAAGGTCAAACACCTTAAGACAAATGCCCACACATAGAGAAAACATTGGGACACTAGGATTGACATGGTTAAAATGGTCAAAGTGGGAAACAACCCACAAAAATTATGCAATTAGTGAATGCAGAAAATATTACACATGAACATCTCTTTCAACAATCATCAATAAATGACCCTCCATGTTGTTTAAATATATATCATGGACCAATTTTTTTTTTAATTCGTAAATCAATTATTGTTAATATGGAGGAGAGGTTTGAACCATTAGATTACTTATGCTTAAGTGTTATTTTGACCATTGGATTAATAAACTACACAAGAACACTAAAGAAGCACACTAAAAGAACACTTTAATTGAAAACTACATTAGACCAAGTTGACTATCTCCTAGTGTCCAAATATCCTAACAATTAGAAAATTTTATGCAGCATGAGTGAGTCTTGGGGACTTTATCATGATAATGGAAGGAAAACAAATGCATTAGGATGTATATGAAGCTTCTAAAACTCAATCACTATGAACAATTTCTTGAACCACCTCATAGGACCTTTGTAGGGGATTTTTGGCTTTTGAGAGGAAATATGGGTGCCATTAGTAAGGTTTTTTACACTATGAATGGGTTGCAGGGAATTTACCATGGTTAAGGAATTAAAATATGATTTGGATGCCCTAATTGAATATTATTTATCTTAAGAAGCATAAAAGAGGCCTTGAACCACTACAAATAGGGATCTTTGGCCTCTAGGTGGGATATAGGCATCATTAGGAATTTTTACATAAAGTGGATGGATCTTAGGGTGTTGATCATGGTTGTGGGAGGAAAACAAGGTGATGTAGTAAATAAAATTGGATTCATTCAAGAGATCTAAAAACCATGCAAACACACGAAAATGGAAAATAACTCTCTTTTATTCCTTCTCCATCATGCCTTTTACAATGGAATTTCAACCCCTTATAACTACTATCTGATATTTTTTAAAACAACTAATTTTAGAAAAGTAACTAATTTCATAAAATTCTCACATGACTCTAAAACTGACCAATAACTAAGAGATAACTAGAGTGAAACTATTTGTCAATTTTCTTTTTTGATTAGGAGTATAAATTAAGAGATAATTGATAATTACTAATTTAAAAAAATCCTAAAAAAAACACTAAAACCCCAATTTGAGGCCTTATATGAAGGGATTTGGCCCTGGAAAAGTATCGAAACAATGTCTAATTTGAAGGATCCAATTAACATGACATTGAACTCTTCAAGACACAACTCCTTGTAAAATTTCATTCCAAATGGATAATCGAGTCAAAAGTTATGACCCTCAGAAATTCTTGTATCATTCTCCTCTAGTTGAAAAGAACGAAACTCCTACGAGTTATGTACTCTTTATTGGTGCTAAGCCTTCCCACTGTACCAAATATCGGTTGTATTGAATTTGTTGAGTATGAAGGGTATTCTTATCTAAAATATGAATAATCTTTTCCTTTTTCTTGCTCAGAATGGCATGTTGCCAATCCACCTCCACCTCATTGTCATCACTTAGATTGTCCCCATGGAAGATATATAAATTAGAAACATTAAACACAGGGTAAATATTGAGATCAGCTGATAAATTGACCTTATAAGCATTGTCGTTAATTTTCTTGAGAATCTTGCAAGGACCAATTTTATTATACTTCAATTTGTGGTAGGTTCCTCTACGAAACCGCTCTTTCCATAAATAAACCATTACCAAATCACCTTCATTGAACACCTAATATTTTTGGTGAGCATCTTTTATAATTTTATTCTATTCATTACTAACCTGCAACTTTTTTATAACTTGTTACTGTGTTGGCCCTTGACCAAGTTTTGGGAGTTTCTTGGTCATAGTGACCTATTTTGGGACTTCGACGGCCTGTCGAAGGAGGAGCGCAAGATGAAGCGGAGATCATGGGATCTCGGCCCAATTTTGGGTCATTTTTTGGGTTTTGGGATAATGTAATGAAAATGGGATGTCAACTCATGGGTTTACCCATGTTTAGGCCTATTTTGTATGTATAAATAGAAGGATAGGCAATGTAAGAAGGAGGAAAATAGTGCATCTATGTGATGTGAATGTATGCTAAGTGTGAGTAGAATCCGTAAGTGCTTTATGCATAGCTGTAAGAGAATTGCAGAGCTAATGACGCAACCCGCGCTTGCAAGCACGTCTGCTCTTCAGAATCTTTCTTCCTTCCTCGGCCCGAAGAACTCAAACGTCCTTCTGTTTCCCTATCGGGAAATCTGCACCCACAGAACTCTTCTGCACGATCTCCTCTTTGTACTCAGGAGATCAGAACTCGTGACTTCGCGGGTCCAATCTTCGAGCGTAGGCCTCTCGAATCCTCGAGACCTGATATAAATCAACACTGACCCTTTCCTTTACCCTGTCGGAACTTCTCCTATCGCAATTTCACTACTCACGATATTGAACACTTTGTTTCCCCAACTCCGAACCCGGATGCGTCGAACCTCCAATGCGCTCGCAGGTTGACTTTTCAACGGTCCCTTATCTCGTCGGGACTTCGGACTTCGAAGGATCGTGAATCCTAATGCAAATATTTCGGGACTTCTCGCTCCGAGATCCCAATGACCTGTGCCACCTGTCCTCCACTCACTGACTCCGCTATGGCCCACACTATTCTCGTACCCGTCGGGATATCGCCTATCGCAATATCGTGATTCTCGTTGCGATCTTTTGAAGTTTCGATCCACGAAACCCCGATACATGATATACGTGTAGATCCAATGGCCCTCGTGGTCCGGATCAATGGATCTGCCCCTCCTGAGCTTTGAACCCTATGGGAATACTTGTGTATCTCCCTTGCGCCTCCACCAGATCTAATGGCTCACGAAGATTCATGGATTCTCCTCATAGAATACCGTCCGTCTGTTTCTTCCTTGATAATTCCCGCGAACGATCAAGTGTCCGCGAGAACTGCGTGCAAACTTGCAACGCTTTCTCAACCACTTCCCGGCACAAACTCCTTGTGCTTATCCTTCGACAATTTGAAGGCCTTGTCCTTCCTGATCTTTTCCACGGTTCTCAAAGCCTTGGAAAAGGAAATATTTGTGTGCACGCCTTGCGGCAACCTTCAACCACTTCCGAGTGTTGAAGTATTTCGACCCTACGCACACCAGCAACAGCAGTATCTCAATTACCTTGCTCAGAATCGCAACTATGAGACTTTCCTTGGCCTGGGAACTCCTTGCACGGCTTCTATGACCCAATTTCACTCTTGGGTGAATGAGAACAAAAGTTAACTATCTGAGTCTTCTGTCAACGCACTCCTTGTGGACACCTTCAATTGCACTCCTTGCAGGAAATCTCTCACTCAGACAGAAAAAAAATTGAAACTCGTCTCCTCATCCTTTCAGACTTCACATTCAAACATGAAATCACATACACAGCATATAAAAGCAAATGTATAACTAGAAGAAAACATTCATGAGCATATCCACATCAATACACAGAGAATAGACACAAAACCATGAATTTGGACCAAGCTTTCTTCTATTAATCCAAATGCCTGTACATGGGTGTTCTTCATAGCTCTCTCTCTCTCTCTCTACTCTAAGCTCAGGCTTCAATCATCTACAAATGCACAATGAGGGTGTCTATATCCCGTTTCCCTCTTGCGTTCTTCAAACTATCTAATCTAGAATTAAATTCTATCTATCTTACATTCATTAGCATAAATGCCTCCTATCTACCTAAGGACAAGAGCAATCCGCTCAAGGTCCATTAAGTTATACAAGTGCGCTTCATTAAATTATTACATTTATGACTGCGCAACAACTTCCAAGGTGATTTCAAAAATTTATGTTGGCGCTTGTCCAGCTGTCTCTTGCCTTTTGCGCTGGCTCGCTTGACGTGGGCGATGCTCCTGCATCATACTCCCTCGCTTGAAAAACTTCATGGGCACCTGTCCATGAGCTCATGCACGGTCTGTCCATGCTTATGGATTTCTGCTTCATTCTCCCAGCTGGCATCTTCCACTGGATGGTTCTTCCATTTTGACCAGATACTCAAAGTATTATTTCCTTCTGGTCTTCTTACTGATTCTCTTGTCCAGTATCCGCTCCATCTGTGGCTTCTCTGCTACTGGCATCTACTTCCACCACTAAACCTCTGGCTTCTCATCCTCTGCTCCTGCTTCCTCAACCTTATATGGATACAAATCTGAGATATTGAATATCGGAGATATTCCGATTCCATCCGGTAACTCAATCTCGTAAGCATTTGCCCCAAATTTCTTTAAGACCCTACATGGTCCGATTTTCTTCATCTTGAGCTTATTATATGTTCCTCTCGGGAACCTTTCCTTCCTTAAGTGTGCGAGAATTAAGTCACCAAATTCAAACTGAAGTTGTCTCTTCCGCTGATCGGCTCTGCGCTTATATTCGTGACTTGAATTTTGCAATCGCTGCTTCACCTGACCGTGAAGTTCTTTCATCGCCTCTGTGAACTCTTCTGCACTAGCGCTTCTAGTCGCAGTCTGTTCTGAATCCCTCAGTTCAGAAACTCCTCTCAACTGTATGCCATAGATGACTTGGAATGGACTTTTTCCTATGCTCCTGTTCACTGAGTCGTTATATGCAAATTCTGCGTGCAGCAATACATTGTCCCAACTGTTGTGGTGCTCTGTCACCAAGATTCTGAGTAAAAATCCCAGAATTTTTTTCATGACTTCCGTTTGTCCATCCGTCTGAGGATGATAAGCAGAACTAAACAACAGGTTAGTTCCTATATTTTTCCACAATGTCCTCCAGAAATGCCCTATGAACTTCATATCTCTGTCAGAAACTATGCTTTTCGGTAGGCCGTGAAGTCGAATGACTTCTTTGAAAAAAATATTCGCGATGTGAGTCACGTCACTAGTTTTCTGACATGGGATAAAATGTGCCATCTTGGAAAACCTATCCACTACTACAAAGATCAAATCAAATCCTCTTTGCGTTCTTAGAAATCCTAGTACGAAATCCATGCTGATTTCATCCCATGGTCTCTTAGGTATGGGTAACGGTTGATAAAAACCCGCATTCTGCCTCCTTCCCTTCAAATGCTGGAAAATTTTGCACCTGTCTACAAACCTCTTGACCTCTGATCGCATCCCCGGCCAAAATTATGATTCTCTCAGCTTCGCGAATGTCTTATCATGACCGAAGTGTCCGGCCAATCCTCCACTGTGTTTCTCTTTCAGCAGATTCTCCCTCATGGAGCAATTTGCAATACACAGTTGATTTCCTTTGAACAACAATCCTTCCTGGATCATATACTCGCCCCAATGGCTTCTATCCCTGAGAACTGGATTCTCAACTGCTTCATACGCTTCTCTGAAATCCTGATCAATTGTGCACATGTCCCTGAGATCATCAAAACCCAATGTTTTGACTCGGAACTCCTGCAACAGCAAACACTTCCTGGTCAAAGCATCAGCAACTTTGTTAGCAGTACCCGAAATATGTTTTATCACAAATGTGAAATTCTGCATATACTCTACCCATTTTACATGTCTCTGATTCAACGTTTCCTATTGAGTCACAAACTGTAATGCTCGATTATCACTGTACAAAACAAATTCTTTTGGGATCAAATAGTGCCTCCATTTCTTCAATGCCTGTATGATGGCATAGAATTCCTTATCATACGTGGAGTACTTCTCTTTTGCCTCATTCAACTTCTCACTGAAATATGCAATCAGTCTGTCATCCTGACTCAAGACCGCTCCGATGGCAAATCCTCTTGCATCGCATTTCACCTGAAATGTTTTTCCGAAATCTGGCAACACTAGAACCGGTTGTTCCATAATCTTCTTTTTCAACAAATTGAAACTCTTTTCAGCCTCTGCTGTCCAGTGAAAAGTTTTATTTATTTTCTTCACTGTATCCATCATAGCTGCACTAATTCCACTGAAATTTCTGATGAACTTCCGGTAGAAACTAGCCAAACCATGAAAACTCCTCACCTCAAAAATATTCTTCGGTGATGGCCAATTCTTTATCACTTCCACCTTATCTGGATCCATCCTCAATTTATCTACATAAATAACAAACCCCAGATAAATGAGCTCCATCTTCATGTCTTCGAGTCTAGCTCGGAGATCACACATCTGCCTCTCCATTTCTGGATTAGCCATCTGCCTGCCTCTTCTTCTCGGCATTTCCCTATCCTCTGGATCGGGTGATTGCCTCTCTCTCCTTGGTGGCATGATGAATTCTCTTTCTCTGCTACAGAAAGCAAAGAGTCTTTCTGTGCTCTGATACCACTCTGACGCAGCCCCTGCTCAAAAGCACGTCTGCTCTTTAGGATCTTTCTTCCTTCCTCGACCTGAAGAACTCAAACGTCCTTCTATTTCCCTATCGGTAAATCTACACCCACAGAAATCTTCTGCGCGATCTCCTCTTTGTACTCGGGAGATCAGAACTCGCAACTTCGTGGGTCCAATGGTCGAGCGTAGGCCTCTCGAATCCTCGAGACCCGATATAAATCAACGCTGACCCTTTCCTTTACCCTGTCGGAACTTCTCCTATCGCAATTTCGCTACTCACAATATTGAACACTTTGTCTCCCTGACTCCGAACCCTGATGCGCCGAACCTCCGATGCGCTCACGGGTTGACTCTTCAATGGTCCCTTATCTCATCGGGACTTTGGACTTCGCAGGATCACAAATTCTAATGCCAATATTTTGGGACTTCTCGCTCCGAGATCCTGATGACGTGGGCCACCTTTCCTCCACTCACTAACTCCGTTGTGGCCCACACTATTCTCGTACCCGTCAGGATATCGCCTATCGCAATATCGCAATTCTCGTTGCAATATTTTGGAGTTTCGATCCACGAAACCCTGATACATGATATACGTGTAGATCCAATGGCCCTCGTGGTCCATATCAATGGCTCTGCCCCTCCTGAGCTTTGAACCCTGTGGGAATACATGTGTATCTCCCCTGCGCCTCCACCATATCTAACGGCTCACGGAGATTCGTGGATTCTCCTCAGAGAATACCGTCCGTCTGTTTCTTCCTTGATAATTCCTATGAACGATCAAGTGTTCTTCCGTGAGAACTTGTTCGCCTGCATGCAAACTTGCAACGCTTCCTCAACCACTCCCCGGCACAAACTCCCTGTGCTTATCCTTCGACAATTTGAAGGCCTTATCCTTCCTGAGATTTTCCCTGGTTCTCAAAGCCTTGGAAAAGGAATTCTTTGCGTGCACTCCTTGTGGCAACCTTCAACCACTTCCGAGTGTTGAAGTATTTCGACCCTGCGCACACCAGCAACAACAGTATCTCAATTACCTTGCTCAAAATCGCAACTCTGAGACTTTCCTTGGCCTGCGCACTCCTTACACAGCTTCTATGACCCAATTTCACTCTTGGGCGAATGAGAACAAAAGTTAACTATCTAAGTCTTCTGTCAATGCACTCCTTGCGGACACCTTCAACTTCACTCCTTGTAGGAAATCTCTCACTCAGACAGAAAAACAATTGAAACTCATCTCCTCATCCTTTCAGACTTCACATTCAAACATGAAATCACATACACAGCATATAAAAGAAAATGTATAACTAGAAGCAAACATTCATGAGCATATCTGCATCAATACACAGAGAATAGACACAAAACCATGAATTTGTACCAAGCTCTCTTCTATTAATCCAAATACCTGTACATGGGTGTTCTTCACGGCTCTCTCTCTCTCTCTCTGCTCTATGCTCAAGCTTCAATCATCTACAAATGCACAATGAGGGTGTCTATATCTCGTTTCCCTCTTGCACTCTTCAAACTGTCTAATCTAGAATTAAATTCTATATATCTTACATTCATTAGCATAAATGCCTCCTATCTACCTAAGGACGAGAGAAATCCGCTCAAGGTCCATTACATTATACAAGTGCGCTTCATTAAATTATTACATTTATGATTGCGCAACAACTTCCAAGGTGATTTCAAAAATTTATGCTGGCACTTGTCTAGCTGTCTCTTGCCTTCCGCGCTGCCTCACTTGACGTGGGCGATGCTCCTGCATCAGCTAAGTGCAGGTCCTTTTAGCAGATTGGGAGAGCTTAGTGTTGTAATGCAAGGAAGAAGGATCTAGCGAGCTACGCAGATCTTCTGTCATGTGAGGAGTAAGGGTTTTGATGGCTTTGTGCTTGTAACTGATTGACTGAAGACAATAAAGAAGAAGAGTTGGTGGACATAGCCCCAGGGTGGGGGTGAACCACATAAACGTTGTGTTTTATTGCTTTGTGATTTGTCTTGATGTGCTTACATGTTATCTGCTAAGTGTTGTGATATGTTTAGATAGATCTACTTCTGCTTTGTGCTTATGATATGTAAGAATATTAGATCTGATCAAGATAGTAATGCTTAGTGCTTGATATGCTCATTCTGATCCATTTATATATGCTAAGTGTTTAAATAACGTAGATTAGTGTGAATGATGTGAAGCTTTGTTTTATCAGCGAAGTGAATAGTGATTGTATATTGAGGAACTGACGGTGCTAAGTGCTCTATTAAGTTGTATCATCACATATTTGTGTCCCAGCTAAGGTTGCATACACCTAAGTCTCGCAACCACCCCTGCCTCTGCCTCGGGTGAGACTTCATCTGCTTCACAGGTGTCGCCGAAAGGGCTGGCAGTTAGGGATTTGTTGGTGCGCTATTATAGCATTGAACCCTGGGTCTTCCCCTATGCCAACAAATGGTTCCGTTGTCGGGACCTAAAACTCTGATTGCTGGGAACTGAGAAAGAAGAAGCTTTTTGAAAAGAGTTGACCTGGAAGATCTGTGCATAGATCTGTGCCCTAGTGCGCAGTATTCTACTTGACTTATAAATCTCTGTGCTAAAGAAAGAAGGTTAGATATGAAATAAGGAAACCCGATCTGAAGAAAAGAAGATCAGATCTGAAGGAAATAAGAAAGATCTGAACGCTTGGTGCTCTAAGAAAGTTAGAAGTATAAATTTATGGTTAAAAGAGGTAAGATCTGCAAGATTTGTCCTCTGATAAAGGTAAATATAGTGAAAATTTTTAGATCTGGAAGCTTTGTGCTCTATAGAAGTAAGATAAGTGGAAATTTGTGTTTCTAGAGTATGGATCTAGGTATGTTTAATAGAGTTTGTCCTAGTTTGAAAACTAGGGTATTAATAGATGAAAGAAGATTTGATTTTAATAGATGTGACAAGAATAGTGAATGATATGTTATACCTATGCATAGAAAGAATGTTTGGACTAAAAAATGGATGCAGGATCCTAGAAAGAATTTGTTACAGGTTAGCTACCATGATCCCAGTGCGCAGTACAGAAGAAGTTGGGGATCATTTAAAATAAAGAGAGGATTAACCCTCTGTTACAGTTGCGGAAGACCGGGACATCTGGCTAAGCAATGCCCTGGTAGAAGACCTAGTTGCCTCTGTTTTAAAGCTCCAGACCATGAATTATTGGATTGCCCTAGAATGATTGTTAAGCTTGAAAATATGAACATAAGACAAGAAAACCCTAAGGCAGATCCAGAAACTAAGGCTATAGCAGAACCCCGGAAATAATCAGAGAAGGTATTGCTATAGATGAAAGAAACCTTGAATGACCATGGACATATTAGATTATTAGAGATATTTAAATGAAAGGAATTCCTTGAAGTAAGAATAGGAGACTTCAACATTAACTGTGTTCTAGATGAGGAAACACAGGTGAATGTCATGATCGAGAGAACCTGGGAAGCTATTGGGAGGCCTGTTATGACTCCCTCATTAGGAGGAATAGGGTTATTCAAAGGAAAACTGGTAAACCTCTGTGGGAGGATCGCTCAGATACATATGACTATCAATGGAACTTCAACGGAGGAAGATTTTGAGATTATTAAATTTATTGAAGACCATGCCCCGTTTAACATGTTAATAGGTAAGCCTTGGATTGATAGAGATCAAGCCAGACGAAAGAAACAAGAATAAGTCTTGGAGCAGAAGAAACAATAGTTAAAAATTTTCATGACCAGAAAGATTGCACAATTAATTGAATAACATGAGAACAAATCGAAGCTACTTGATACTAGAGACCCTGATGTCGAAGCTACAATAACACTAGGAGACCCATAGAAGACTGAAGTACTTACTCCATATAAAGAAGAGATATTACCCCTGAATCCTAGGAAAGAATTTCAACAATGCACAATAATTGTGTTAAAAGAAGATAAGAATCAGAATGGAAAAAGACATACCGAGCCGAAGCTCACTGGAAATAAGGCTAGAAAAGTTACAGATTGAAAAGTTACAGACGATTCCAGAAGGAACTTCGCAGAAAGAAAAATTGAAGAATTGGAACTTCGTTGGGATATCATAATAGCGACACATGGCACTTCGCCATGGCGAAGAAATATAGTCGTTAGGGTCGATATATCTGTTCGACTCCCACTCTAAACGGGCAGAAAGGAAATAAAGGTTCGTCATCAGACTGTTAAACCACACCATAAAATATCGAACAAGAGTTAATGGAGGCTCATTTTACATTGCAAGCAAACCGTTGTCAGATTACCTATTTATCTCATCGCACCACGCACCGAGAACACTTTCGCTAATTGAGAATTCAAGCTCGCATACTAAGATGAGTTTATACAGTGATCAATGAACTCTTTTTCTTTATCTCAGTACTGTATCTAAGATTTTTACCCGAACCCATGATTGTTCACTCCGAGTGTGCATGTCGGACGAATTGAGTGCCACAAAGAAAACCGTTGAAGAATTTTTTATCGACTTAATGACTGAGAGAGTCATGTCGATGTCTGAAGGTATCCAGGATTCATCTACAAGAGACAGACAAGCATCTTCATCCACTACCCGAGCCGGACCATCTCGGCCAGCAGATGAAAAGCGAACTAAGCATAGGGATGATCTCAGGAATGATAAGTTAATCCTGAGTATACTACCCACCTATCTACCACCTCTGAGCGATGCAATAAATTGAGACAGTGTGCTCAGAGATTTTGAGTACGCTTTGGTCACTGCGTACCTCCCGAAAGGGATACACGCAGTGCACACAGACCAAGATAAGATCACAGTATTGAAGTTTAGAGGCTTAAACCTCGGTGACAGGAAGGTGTACAACATTCTCGCCCCTCACAAGTATCTGACCAGAACCAAGGGAAAGAAATCGAAGATCGTACCTCAATCATGGACCCATAACCTCACGCAGTCCACACTGCTCAATGTCATGAAGATTCCTCACTTCGGTAGGAACCAAGAAGTGAATGCATGCGTCAAACTTCTATTGTCCTGCTACCATGGTGGATACTTGTGGTTGAACTGTCGCATCACAATGGATCCAACATTGATCAATCGGATCACAAGGTTGAGCATGCAAGGCCCTGACCCACGGGATTTCTATCCAGGGAAAACCATGGATCACACTCTTGTGTAGAAGATTAAAGACACCTACGAAAATTTTGAGAAAGGAACGCGAGGCTACAAGGTAGCCTCTATAGAGAGCGGCGCAGTGCACCTAGCCTATCAATTAATAGCAGGAAAGTTAGTTCGCAAGAACCAACCCACCCAAGTGACTAGATTTGTAGTCGACCTCATAGGAAAGTGTGCGGAGGGCCTACAAATGAATTGGGTGAAGTACCTCGTAAACTAGCTGGAACTGGACTGTAGGGAAGCTCAGGAGCAAGGATATGAGTTCCACTTTAGTTGGCTTCTCATCTTGATCACTTTTATCGCATGGGAGATGCTGGAAGGTGTGACCTTCCCAGACATCGAGCCCTTTGAACCTCTAGCCACGAAGTTCAATACACTGTGGTACTCAAATGACATGAATAAACAGTGGCAATCAAATGTCGTCTTCCACACTTATTACAACCAGTTGAAGGTATCCATACAGTTCGCACCTCACATCACGCCCACTATGCTCTGCAGGTTTCGGCCTTTAATAAAATTTAGTGCGAACCTCCATTTCATCTATATCACAACGTGCGCTGATGAGCATAAACAACAGTTGCAGTCTTACTACAAGTTGACGGAAGATGACTTGGAAGAAATTACCAAGGAATGATCAGTGGACCTCCTTGTTCTAGCAGACCCTATGGAGATGTCCGATATAGATAGTCTAGAAACTGCGCTGGATACAGCCGAACCTAGCAAGATAAAGAAGACTGAAGAGGTCCATGATTTATAAAGTGCATCTGTGAATACCGCTTCCATCTCAGCAGAGCAAGGAGGATATGGAAGAGATATAGATGGCGTAGAAGTTGAACCGCAGAAAGGAAAGGTTACACCACCTAGAGACGATGAGGTCCCCTCAAAGAAAAGGAAGGTTTCCCCTCCAAAACCTTCTTCAAGGAAGAAAATGAAAGCAACCAGGACCAAATTTGAGACCACCATCACCTCAGACAACTTCGACTTCATTGTTGCAGCACTGAACGATGCTTCGCTGGAAATAGCAGAGAAGCAAGAAGCTAAGAAGGAGGAGGTGTTCAGTCGGATTAAGGACGATATCCAAGGGGTGCAGTAGGAATTACATTCCAGCCACACATTTTATACTGTGCCTTTGCCATCAAAAACACCAGAACTAGGTGATGAGCCAACTCAACTACACCGCATCGTTGATGCAGTCGAACCACACCTTTGACGAGCTCAGGAAGAGACAGCACAAGCCACGTAGGATTTAGCGCAAGTATAGAAATACCTTGAGGAGAAACTCAGTACTGTAGAATGGGAAAATCTTTCTCTGAAAGTGAAGTGGGATGAAGAAAAAATATAGTTAAAACAAAGCAAGGAACAGTTGCTCGTCGAGCAACTCGAAGTTAAGGAAATGATCAACAAAGCACTTATCTCTGTGACAGTTGTCGAAGTAAAGGTCGAAGAGAGAGTTCCACAGCAAGTGGCGCAACTCGAAGAAGTAATCCAACAACTACAGCAGTGCATCGTAGATCTAGAATTACACACTGTACCCGAGACCTTGCGGGACATAAGGGACCAGAGAGAAGCAAATTCCCGCAGTGTAGTTGACAGATTAAAAGCTCTTGCATTGGAATGTAAGTAGCTAAGTAACCGAAGTGCCCAGACATACGAGAACCTCACCGAAAATCCAGAGTTACAGGCATTGGAGTTGCAGCTCCAGGAAGAAAAGCAGCACGCAAATACACTACAAGCGCAGCTGAATGCCCTGTCGACTGTAGAACGAATGAAGAGGTCTCAGGAACAATGCACAGCTCAACAGTAGATCCATATGCTTCAAATAAAAGTGACGGAAGTCACTCGATGGCTTCAACCTGTACAAGATAAGGCATGCCAAATGTTTACAGAGGTGGAGAGCCAAGGAATAGAATTAGAACAGGTTGTCACCATAGCAAAACTATGCCTAGAAGGGCCAATGAATGCCACAGTAATCCAGAAGTTCACCAAGCAAGAGGCCATATCAAAGAAGCAATTCGAAGCAGCTTGAGCCAATCTCGAGGTGTGCAAGGTAGCATTGCTCAGATCAGAGTGACTCGGGACAAGTCACAGGTGAGTGTTGGGGGCCTGTTGGCCCTTGACCAAGTTTTGGGTGTTTCTTGGTCATAGTGACCTATTTTGGGACTTCGAAAGCTTGTTGAAGGAGGAGCTCAAGGAGAAGCATACATCACGGGATATTGACCCACTTTTGGGTCATTTTTTGGGTTTTGGGGATAATGTAATGAGAATGGGATGTCAGCTCATGGGTTTACCCATGTTTAGGCCTATTTTGTATGTATAAATAGAAGGATAGGAAATGTAAGAAGGAGGATAATAATGCATCTATTTGATGTGAATGTATGCTAAGTGCGAGTAGAGTCTGTAAGTGCTTTGTGCATAACTATAAGAGACTTGCAGAGCTAAGTGCAGGTCCTTGTAGTAGATTGGGAGAGCTTAGTGTTGTAATGCAAGGAAGAAGGATCTAGCAAGCTGTGTAGATCTTCTGTCATGTGTGGAGTAAGGGTTTTGATGTCTTTATACTTGTAACTGATTGACTGAAGAAAATAAATAAGAAGAGTTGGTTGACGTAGCCCCAGGGTGGGGGTGAACCACGTAAACGCTATGTTTTCTTTCTTTGTGCTTTGTCTTGATGTGCTTACATGTTATCTTCTAAGTGTTGTGGTATGTTTAGATAGATCTATTTCTTCTTTGTGCTTATGATATGTAAGAGTATTATATCTGATCAATATAGTCATTCTTAGTGCTTGATATGCTCATTTTGATCCATTTATATATGTTAAGTGTTTAAATACCGTAGATTATTGTGAATGTTGTGAAGCTCTATTTTATTAGCGAAGTGAATAGTGATTGTATATTGAGGGAATGGAGTTTCTAAGCACTCTATTAAGTTGTATAATCATATATCTGTGTTCTAGCTAAGGTTGCAAACACCTGAGTCTCGCAACCACCCCTACCTCTACCTCGGGTGAGACTTCATCTGCTTCGTAGGTCTTGCCGAAAGGGCCAGTAGTTAGGTCTTTGTTGGTGTGTTTTTGTAGCATTGAACCCTGGGTATGCCCCTGTGCCAACATACTGAAAGTGTTGAATGTGCTCTGCAAATTTTTCAACATCATCATTGATCATATCCCTAAGCAGTAGCTGCACCAAATCTAGGACACCCATAGGATTTATAATGTAAACAACCTGAAATGGAGATTTACATGTAGACCTATTCACTAAACTATTGTAGGAGAATTCTGCTTGAGGTAAATCCAAATCCCACTGCTTGGGCTTCTCTCCAAAAATGTTCCATAATAGGTTTCCCAAAATTCGATTTACTACCTCGGTTTGCCCATATGTTTGGGGGTGATAGGAACTGTTGAACTATAATTTAGTCCCCATTTTCTTCCATAAATTCTTCCAAAATGACCTAAGAACTGAGTATCTCTATCAGAGGTAATAATATTTGGAACCCCATGCAATCTAGCAATTTCTGAAGAAAACAACTATGCCACCCTCAACGCATCACTAGTTTTCTTGCAAGCAATGAAATGAGCCATTTTATAGAACCTATCAACAACCACAAAAATAGAATAATTACTTTGTTGTGTGTTTGGGAGCCCCAACACAAAATCCATGCTCATATCTGTCCATGGGCTTGTAGGAACTGGTAATGGCATATACAACCCTGTGTTTTGTGAGTGTCCTTTAGCCATTTGAAAAATCATACACCATGTCACATACCTGGATATATCCATTTTCATCTTTGGCAAGTAATACTTATCTTCAATTAAGGCTACCATCTTATCCTTTCCAAAATGTCTTGCCAAACCACTACTGTGAAGTTCTCTGATAATATTTTCTCTCATAGAACCAATTGGAATAGATAGTTGTTTCCCTTTGAAGAGGTAGCCATCTTGCAAAAAATAGTCACCCTAATTAAGATCCATGTTCCTAGCTACTAGATTCTCCAACTATTCCACAATCGCCTAAAAATTGTCATGAGACACATAGAGATCCTTCAATGTAGCAAACACAATTACTTGATTTTCCATGGTTGTCAAGAGAACATTGCGCCGACTCAAGGCATTTTCAACTTGATTCTGCTATCCTGATTTGTGCTTTAGAATAAAGGTGAATCCTTGTAACAAAGAGACCCATTTCGCATGTATATTGTTCATATTCTTTTGGGTGTTTACATATTTTAATGCAATGTTATCGTAAATAACAAAAACTTCTTCAGCACTGAATAATTCCTCCAATGTCACAATTCTTGCACAATTGCATAAAATTATACATCATATGTGGAGTAGTTATTTCTTACCTCATTCAATTTTTCACTAAAAAATGCAATTGGCCTACCTTCTTGGCTAAGTGCAACTCCATTGCCTACATGTGAAGCATCGCAGTCTACCTCAAGCACTTTATCAAAATATGGTAAGGCCAATATAGGTGCCTCAATGACCTTATTTTTTAGAAACTTAAAACTTTCCTCTACTTCATTGGTCCACATGAATGTCTTGCCTTTGGTGTAATTTGTTATGGGTGCTAGAATATTGCTAAAATTTCAAATAAATTTTCGGTAAAAGGTGGCCAACCCATGAAAAATTCTTACCTTTGTTATGCTCCTAGGACTAGGCCACTCTAAAATATCTCTAACCTTCTCTGAATCCATATTGAATCCTTTTGTTGAGATAACAAAACCTAGAAATACCAAACTTTTTTGTAGGTACCTACATTTCCTCAAGTTTGCATAAAGTTGATGTTTTCTCAATGCATCCAATATAATTTTTAAATGTTGCAAGTGATCTTCTTTGTTGTTACTGAAAATTAGGATGTCATCAAAATAAAGGACAACAAAATTACCTATATAAAGTCAAAGCACAATATTCATCAACCGCATGAAAGTACTAGGTGCATTGGACAGCCTGACTGACATCACAATCCATTCATATAGTCCATCCCTGGTCTTGAAGGAATTTTTCCATTCATCCCCTTCGTGAATCTAGATCTGGTGGTATCCACTTCGCAAATCAATTTTACTAAAATATTTAACTCTAGCTAGCACCTCCATCATGTCATCCAAGAGAGGTATAGGAAACTGATATTTGATGGTAGTTTTATTGATTTATCTGATATTTGTGCACATCATCCACGTATTATCTTTTTTGGGAGTCAACAATTATGGTACAACACAAGGACTCATGCTTTCTCTTACCAAACCTTTCTTTATAATTTTTTCCATTTGTCAGTTGAGATCTGCATGTTGTGCAGGACTCTATTAAGCCATAAATAGTGGCACATTACCCCTTAATTAGGGCATATTACATTAGTAATGTTATTTTATTTATGTCGGCTTGGGTCCATTAGTTGTAATTGTACCTCATAGTCTCCTATATATACCAAGGAGACCTTTTCATTTGGAATCATCTTGTATTTGGAAATCTATGTGGTGTATAAGGAGGTTTCCCCCTTTAAGAGGCTTATTATCTAAAATTCTCTCCTTTTCAAGGTGTTGAGTACTTATTCTGAGGTTTTTCTATGCTATCTTGGTATTTGGTTCCTAACATTTGGTATCAGAGCTCAAGGTCTTGGGGTTTCACTGCTACATATGAGACACCTTGGGATTTTCTCTCTAAATTTTTTTTCTATGGCATTTCCAAATGAACCCTTGGAGGATATTTAGTATACGGATCAAGGTACATGGGGTTAAATTTTGAGCTACTGAGACCTTATACTTTCGTAGAAATAGCCTGTGTAAGATAGGGTTCTGGAATCGTCATGAATTTAGTAATCTCACAATTTTCGCTATAAAAATTTTCTGTACAATTTCAGACACTAAAATATAGATATTATTCATAGAAGTTATCAAGGTATGTTTGATAAAAATTTCATATTCTTGTTCGTCCCACTATTTTATATACACCATGTGCAAGATAGGGTATCTGACTAGTCTTATTAACTAGTCTCAAACAGGTCTTCTGCATAAAACAATGATATCTTCTTCAATCAGTATCCAAATTAAGTGAGACTAGTTGCATTGGATAGTGGAAAGTCTGTAGTATTTTTGGTACAATTTTCATAATCAAATGTCATATATTGTGATCTTGTCTCGCTTTACAAGTACACTCTCCTGTAAGGGACAAAATTCAGCAAGGTGTGGGGGAATTACCATAACTTCCACTTGGAACATCCAATTTTGATAAGAATTGTGGCATTGCAGAGAAGACATATCAAAGAGCTACAACAATAAATTTTCAAACCCAGAAGGGTTGAAATTTTGGAGATATAGCAGAAGAAATAGAGTCTAGCAGAACCACCTTGAAATCAAGGTTTAAAATTGATACTTGGCCAACATGCCACCAAAAAAGGGAACTTCTACACCAATTAAGCCTCCAAACAATCCTAATTGGAATCTTGATGAAGGTGAAGAAATGCGCAGAGACATAAATGATTTACAAAAGATGATAGTAACAAAAGATAAAATACAAGGGATGATGGATTCAACTGAAGCTAAGTTTGAAGCAATAATGGATACTAAGATGGAGGGTTTAAAAAGGGAGATCGTGGAAGGATTGAAAAAAATTCTAATAGAGAGGACACCTGAAAGTGAAAATGTATCCCATGAAATTCAAGATGAGGACAAAAGGAAGATGAATCAAGAATGGAGAAACTCCAACTTTGGATTGAAGACCAACCACTTTCCTAAGATCGATATGAGGAATTTTGATGGGAAAGATCCAGTCACATGGATACTTCAGATGGAGCAATTATTTGATCTACATGATGTGCCACATACACAAAAGGTACGAATTGCTTCTTTATATTTATAACCCAATCAATTTGTGTGGTATCGATGGATTTTTTCTCACAAATCACTCGTCACTCAAGGACAATTTTCACGGAAGAAATGATAGCACACTATGAGGATACAAAGAGAAATACCTTCTTTAGACAATTGATAAATCTCAAGCAAAAGGGTTCAGTTGCAAAGCACACTGAGAACTTCCACGGATTGAATATAAAGGTAACAAGTATTCCAGATGAGCACTTGATTGATGTATCCATAGGAACTTTAAAGGATAACATTCAATATGAGGTTCGCCTTTGGGAACCCAAATCATTGGAGAATGCATTCAAGGTGGCAAGAAATGTTGAAAGTAAAAATACGGCTATGGCTACTAGAAGGACTGCTCTTAACATCTATCGAGAGAATAATGTTTCATCTTCTAAAACACCTCAACCTACAAGGTTGACACCTCAACAATTGGAGGAAAGAAAATAAAAAG